>JAMBLF010000480.1:0-271040 GCA_030578115.1 Leucoptera coffeella
GTACTTCGCACTAATGCTTTCAACACGATCAACGAGATTCTGCAGATCTTCCATTGATGTAGCAAGAAGTATAGTGTCATCTGCATATCTTATGTTGTTGAGCGTTTTTCCGTTGATGACGACACCCTCAATGGCGTCTTCAGTGGCCTCTGCAAATATCTCCTCAGCATATATGTTAAAAAGCAAAGAAGATAGTACACAGCCCTGCCTCACTCCACGCAGAATTTCAACCTCTCTGGTAAAGTGATCATCTACCTGCACCCTTGCCGTTTGCTGCCAGTAAAGATTTCTAATCATTGTCACATCTCTAGCGTCAAGGCCAATTCTCTCAAGAATGTGGATAAGTTTTTGATGTTGGACACGATCAAAGGCCTTTTCGTAATCGATAAAGCATACGAAAATAGGTGTGTTCACGTCACAGCAACGTTGCATCAATATCTGATACCCAAATAATGCATCTCGTGTTCCCAAACCATTTCGAAAGCCAAATTGTGTATTTGAGATATGTTCTTCTATTTTCTTATAAATTCTGGAATGTATTACCTTCAAAAAGATCTTCAGAACATGACTCATAAGTGAAATAGTGCGATAATCGGTGCATTTCTTTGCATTGCTTGTCTTTGGAAGTGTGACAAACGTGGACCCTTAGCCATTCTTCAGGAATCATACACTCTTGTAAATCATGTTAAACAACTGAACCACGATGTCGATGTTCACATGCTCAAGAAGTTTCAATATTTCACAAGGAACGTTGTCAGGCCCAACGGCTTTCCCCACCTTAGCATATAATAAATAAGCAACTAGTTTTATCCTAATCTGAATGACAATAAAATCATTTTTCATAACAAAAGAATTTAAATACAAGCGTGGGTCCGGACTTAATTTGTAATGAAACGAAAAAACAAATAAATAAATGCAGTACATTACTTTAAGAATAAATTTATTCTTGTGCTAGTCTGGGACGTAAAAAGAATGCTAACTAGCTGCGGTTCTACCCAGCATGTCGTAGAAGGTGACTAAGGGAGGAGGTAAATATAATCTATTGAGCGATATGCTAGCAACCTGTTACCAATGTTCCGTTATTACATACATCACAACCCCCAATATTCATGTTAAACAGTGACATAGGAGAAAAAAAAGAAGGAAAGGAATAAAGGACGTGAATATATACATTACTTTAAAAATAAAATAAAGTGTATTATTATTTAATTGTCCTTTCAACATATAGGTTTTTTCCCTCCATCAAGCAAAATAATCACATAAGACTTTCAAACGAATTTACCTTTTTTAATGAAAAGAGTTTGTAATCGTGTTGGGTCCAAAGAGGTTGTATCGTTACTCCCGCCTCCTTGTTACGTTTGGCGGGAACGCAAATGCTTCAGCTGTTTGTAAGCAAAATTTCAGGAACTTTCACAATTTGTAAAAGCCTAATAAAGGTTGTTTGTGGATTGTTAGCTCAAATAGGACTGATAAAAGGAATATTAGACCTAAAATTGTGAAAACGGGAGGGTATTGTACTCGTATTTCGAACAGTAAGTATTCGTTTAAATTCCTGTTTTTGAGAATAAATTCCGATGTCATTTTTGAAACCACTAAAGACTGGATTCAACATAAAAATCTAAATGGTAATTATATTGAAATTCGTTTGTCTGACTTACGGAAATAAACACTTAATATCATAATATCACATATATATGTATGTATGGTATGCGATTTAACGTCATTCTAGCACAACAGTTGTCATGGTACAAAACCCTGGGATAATGGATTCCACGTAACAGATCATATCTCACGTCGACGTAATCCTAAGGGATCTCATACATAAACAAGGGATAGGGATTGCCCTTGAAATTATATAAGATGCATACATCAGACTGGTTTAGTTAGGAGACGAAAGCATATAGAAAATAATAAAGGATAACAGACTTAGCCGTAAGGTGTATGTTATCTTTAGAAATAAATAATAAGTTAATTCGACGTAGCTCAGTTGTTTGGGGCGTGACTCTGTATCGAGGTTACAGGGTTCAAATCCCACTTGCGCATGTACCAATGGAAATGAATTTCTATGTACATTTTCGTAATAAAAATACAGGGAAAACATCGTGAGGAAACCTACTTGTTCCCCGAACATATCATAGTTAGTGCTTGTAAATGGCGACATGGCTTACCACCTGTCACATTGAGTGCTGACTATCTGGTTAACACGTGGGTTCGAGGTGGCCATAGAATTACTACCTACGCAATTGCGGAGATGGACACCGGAACCTCTGACTACCCCGTAAGGGTTAATGGTCGTGAACGCGTATGTATGCATAAAATAAATAATAAAGGGATAGTCCCGAGCGAGCTTTAGTCTATATAAAGACATAACGCTTACATTCGTTCCGTCACGAGAAAGAAATCTGAATTATTTGGAGACACGTGTATGTATGTTGTCTATAAGACTTTGGATTTCAAATACAGAAAATGGACATATTTTCAATCATTCAACACTTCTCTAAATTAAAGATAAGAAATAACAATGTGTTCTACAAATGTGACGAACTAGCACTATGCCACACAGTTCTATCTACCCATTAGCGGTTAGGAGGTTTATCTCTAAGCCCGTACACGTTGATAGGGAACTCAGTGGTCCGTTAACAGGTTAGCATCCGGTTGAGGTGACCTAATTAGAATCACATGGGTGCTTCTGCCATTGGGACACGATTGGGAAATATTTTGCATTTTTGTGTTGTTCCATGCTTACCTGGATGGTAAAATATGATATTTGAGGGCGAGGGAAAACATTTTGAAGCGTTTTTGAGGACGAACTTCTGAACGAAGATTTTGGTTAAAAATCTTCGTAGTATAACAAACACTTTAGGGAAGGAAGAGGATCGCAAGACCATTAATAACAAAAGTATTTGTGCACTTAAAATCCACGTTTATATAGATCTACAGCTAGTTAATCTATTGCCATTGAGATTCTAAATTGAACTATCCAGAGGGAACTAACAGCATATAAAACCATATAACTATGTAACATTAAAAGTAGGTTCATAAATGAATTAAATAAATAATCAATGTATCAATAAAGAAAAAAATTTTTTTCGATTTACTTTAACATATTAATTGCAGGTACAATAAAGGTACAGTACAAGGTACAGTAATTAAAAGCAAACAATAAAGCTCATTACCAATATAATTAACCGCAGAAATAGTGCTGCAGGTTGCTGATTTGTGGCGATATACGGTTAACAAAACCGCCAATATTCTACATTACTTTACTAAAGATAGGTACTAATTATTTTCAATATAATTGCAATATTGATATCATTTTATTACAGTGATAATGGAACTTAAATAAATTCAACTAGCTGCTCTTAGCGGCTTAGGCAATACTTCTTACTTATTAAAAATTCGTCTCCAATATAAGTTAAAAGTCAAAATACCTAACAGTGCCCTTGATAAAGACGTACACGTTCCTCACAATGTTTACCCTTAACGTATAATCCTGTGCTCCCCAAATGATTTGCGGAAATGAAGATGGGAATGTAGGAAATTAAATTTCTGTTTAACCGACACCCAAGCCAGTCTGAACCCGGAATCTTGGGTTTGCAACCCCTTTGTCCAAACCACAGAGTCAAATATACAAACAAAATACAGCACTAATTAAACAGCTGACAACAGAGAGAACACGTTGTTGTGTACTCTGTGTAAATACGGATAATCACAGACTAGTTACCCTTTCACAAAGGCTAGTGGGTTTCATTTATACCTAACCTGTGGTATAATAATATGGTGATATTACACACTTTAGTTGTTAGTATATTTCGGATTATTGTAAATTTGGTCATAAAGAACTGTAAAAATAAAGTTTAGGTTTCAATGAATCACTTAAAGACACACGTGGTTTTAAATTGTCGATGCTTATTTACGTATGTATGTATGTGTGAATATGTAACAATCAAAAACACCAAAAGATTAGACCAAATTATTGCTATTATTATTTAAATGCATCATACGCTACTTTGCAGAAAATACTCGATCAATCAAATAAAAGTTGCCATTACGTACTCGTAGCACACCTATTAAACAATTAATCAGCTTGCAGCAATCTCCTACTAGATATAGGCATTGCAAGGTACTCCACAAAACACTATCACTCGTAGCTCTTATCCACGCACAAACAACATCGAAAATGTAAAATAAAATTATGTTCATATTCGAGATTGGTTACATTTTGTTGGAGCTATGAACTGTATGTATTTTAATACCAACTTATATCTACATTGTCAACAAAAGTAGATATTTTAATATAAATTTCCAAAGTACTCAAAACCCCTGTTCTTCCCTTCTCAAATATGGAAGGGAAATAAAACAGAATGCAAGACACAACTTGAAATGAGTTTTGGAATTGAGTTGTTAAGTAATCGACTTAGTGAATTTATCCCATTATAGGAATCCAACTCAATGTGCCTGAGACAAAATCCATCTATTGTGGATCTTATAAGCATTTGGAAGCAATACTACAAACGTATTATTAAATAATATAATATAATAATAACTCCTCTCCGAGGCTTAACATTAAAATACATTGATAACTTATCTCAAAATGCTTTTGGTGTCTGTATTAGGAAACTTCAAACCTTCACAGAAACGTATAGCACAAATCTTCACCAAATAAATATAAATAAAGACATAATAAAATGCAAACAAGCTGTATGACGAAACTAAGGGGCTAGGGATCAATGTATTCCATTGAGTGATTAGTAAACACCCTGTCATTAAAATTCTATATAAATACTATTACAGACCTCCGTGGCGTGATTGGTTAACCACCAAAACGCTAATAGTGAGGTCCTGGATTCGATTCTCAATGGAGGCAGTGTTAAGAACTATGCTTATCAACTGCTTTTCAGCCTTTTGATTATATATACTATATATGTATATCATAAGTATATTTTTTTTAAATATACGTTGACTAGTACCCTTAACACAAGTTTTAAATGAACTTAACAAGAGGCTAGTTCAATTAGTATAATGGTTGTGCTTTAAAGTGCCTAGAAAGATCATATGCTGCTGGGGTTTATTCAAACCCAAAAGGGTTATTCTGAAACGCATGAATCTAAGTATTATAAATACAACTTAACCACCGTTCCTCAACTCTCCCAAACAAACTTTTCTCATAAAATAATACATAGTTTTACGAAACAAAACGTTGCAGTTTTATATAGGTCAGCAATTTCACAAAGTTTTGAAGGTAACAGTACTTAAAGTAAAACTATTCAAAAGATTTGGGAAACAAACAGTTTCTTGCTATACAAAAATGTACCTTAACTGTAGTGTATACTGGTGTTAATTTTCAATAGCTAGTTCAGTTAGCTTGTTTACATTTAACCAAATTTCCTAAAACTTTATCAACTCTTAAATACTGTAAGTATGAATTACCTTCTTTTACTGCCAGTTTAATAAAATTAATCAAGAGTAATAATTTGAACATGTAATAGTTAGTGCTTGTAAATGGTGACATGGCTCACCACCTGTCACATTAAGTACTAACTATCTGGTCAAAATGTGGGTTCGAGGTGGCCATAGAATGACTACCTTCGCAATTGCAGAGATGGACACCTGGAACCCGCAAGGGTTTCTTGTAGTGAAAGGGTTTGTCTTTTTGTGTAATAATTTGTCAGATGTTAACTGAACTATTCATTTCAGTTACGTATACTTATGTTTAAATGTATATGTATGATATAGATACACATCGTAAAAATATATAATTACAGGATACTCAAAACCTCAAATCCTGTTTTTAGTCACATAGTCATTATCTAATATGATAGATAGTAATTCAAAACTACTATAATATTGTGCGAAGTATAAAAAACATGCTAACATAAATATAAAAATATGTATCATTAAAAATGCTCTCAGCGATTTTTATGCATGTTCCAGAAGAGCTTTTCCTAACGTTTCAACATTTCATGAGTCACATCGCTTCGTTTCAAATTAAATGCACTTTGCTATCACTCACGCCGCTTGCTCACTGGTACAGTAAAATACATAAATTTATAAACGTATAAAAAAGTAGATTTTCGTTGTAGTTTATTCTGAATATAGTAGTACAGAATTTCTTATTCTAAAATGATTCCCAAGACATATTTAATAAACAAAATATGTACAAATTATAACATAAAAAGAAATTTAATCTAACAAAAAGTAAATATTTACACAGCGCCACTAGTGTCCCGAATTTAGCACCCAGAAGCAAAAGCCCTCAGCACACTAGCAGCGTTGGCCCGCTGGATAGCCTTGACGAGAAAATATTTTAATCTTAGTGTATCCTATAAATTCGACGTAGCTCAGTAATTCGACGTAGCTCAGTTGTTTGGGACTTGGCTCTGTATCAGTGGGTACAAGGGTTCAAATCCCGCTTGAGCATGTACCAAAGGAAATGAAGTTTAATGAATTTATATGTACATTTTCGTAATAGAAATATATTTACGAAATGCATCGAATTATTATACGGTGAGGGACAACATCGCGGGGAAACCTACCTGTTCGTCGAACAGGTAAATAGTTGGTGCTTGTAAATGGCGACATGGCTGACCACTATCACTATCATCATGGTACATTGAGTACCGACTATCTGGTCAACACGTGGGTTCGAGGTGTCCATAGAATTACTATCTTCGCAATTGCGGAGATGGACACCTGAACCTCTGACTACCCCGCAAGGGTTAATGGTCGTGAATGCGTTTGTTTTTTGTATCCTATATTTATAGTATTATGTTGGGATAGGTTTGGCTAATTTGGTGTAGCTGAGACGTTAAAAGCTTGACTCTGTTATTAAGGGTTCAGGCCTTAAACATCGGTGTATTTAGTAATTTAGCACACTAAATTAAGAATACGATTGTGACTGCCTTTTTATAACTTAGTACACTCAATTAGGTATTATGAGCAGATTAAATAAACAAACGTTCATACAGCTTGGTAGAGGTAATGGCAAACCATTTTTCCCAATCCTGGTATGCCACTTTCGCTTCAGTAGCATCAAAATACGCATAATTCTATTTGATTTAAAAATTTCATACAGTTCAATTTAATCTACACTTGGATTTTCCAATTCAATTTATAAAAATCAAATAAATAAAAACTGAACACCAAAAAAGGGTTTTCATTCGTCAGAAATCATTCAGTTATGTCATTTCATAAATTTTCGAATGAGATCCGAGCAAAAACTTTGGATTCTCAAATTCACGATTCAGCACACCGTTCACATATCAGATTAAAATGACAGCGAAAACCTTTCCAGATCAAATATATTGTGCCTGAGATCTCTATGGAGATAGATATATATCTGCGATTTATGAAAAATGTGGCTTCGGCCTGTGAGATTTCGGATTAAGATTACAAGTACATTTACCTTATTTTAAGCCTTGGACTAGTGATGTACTAGTGACTAGTAATGTGATAAACTGATAAGCATCTGTCATGCCTTTGGAGACAGGAGCTTAAATGGTTACCAACCCAATGTTAAAGATCTTTGAATGCTGAAAGTTGAATCGATGTAGTCATATTATTAGTTAATATTTAAAGGTAGAATCCTGATTAGCCCATAAGGAATGGTAACGTGAATTTAACATATCTCTTTAGCTCCTTGATACCAACCATTACTTGCAAACTAATGACCTTAGTTAACTAAACTTTTATTATTTATTTATTTTACTCTAAAGCATAAATATCAAAGCAAGTAAGATATTTAGTTCACCAACGTTTACAATTGTTACCAAAGTTTCTTTAACAGATTTTTTGTCTACCCCTTTCGGAATTATAAGCCTGATATGTTAGCAATACATAAAATACAAGCGTAAAGGCTTAAAAGGCCGTCAAAGAGGTTGTTAGTAGGATCTCGCATTAGACTCAGCGGGAGTTTTCCTTTGCCTTTCGCAATTGCTACGATTCTACGAATTCTCGTAGTACAGCAAACAAGTGACTTCCGTAATTTCAGCCAAACTACGATTGCTGACTACGCGTTGAAATATATTTACTACATATAGTCACGGCGTTCATTCCTTTTCAGGGTGGATAGTACCTTAGAGACACAAATATTGGTCACATTTAGTATTAGTATAAAATATCTGTGAAAAATTGCTAGGTTTTTTGCAATAAATTCTAATTACTCTAAATCCCTTTGAATGTCTTCTGACAAATAGCAACAAACAGTAGTAAATATTCTATATCATCATATACATACACTCCACTCTCTTTTCCCTGTAGCGTAGACAGAGATCGGATCCCCATCTGTCCCGATCCTGACAAACCACTCTCACTTAATTGACTCTCATACACCTCCTCATACATACTCGAAGGTTATATGTACTTTTAAATTATAGCCTCACAATCAGTTATAAAATATAAACAACATTAAAATCGAGGCTAGCTTAGCACCCATTAAACGGGCTTTTATTTTCCGCTATAGCCAATTTAATAGGCAATGTCTCATCATAATGGCTGCTTAATAACTCCAGCGTTGATTGAGCAATCACGAGGCTCTTAACGCGATCACTTTCAGGCGGGCTGTGTACCTAATATACTAGAAGGGTAGGCAGGGATGATGAATAGAGCTGTTTGGGAGTAAACACACTTTTGAGTAGCATACAGATGAAAGTATTGTATGTATAGAAAAACAAAATGCAGTGTACTTAGACAAATTTTATATTAATTATTTTTCATAACACTTATCAGACTTTTGATGATATACTCGTATATAATCGTCACAATTCTTATTATTACATTATTTATTATTACAAAATTAACTTTAGAATATTATTAGTCAATGTAACTAAGTAGCTAGTTACATTCTAATACCAGACAACATAGGAATATCATTTGCGATAACCCTTCTGGTAGTAAATAAACCAGCGAAATTACCCATCAGTTTTCATTATGCCGTGCAACATGTTGCAAAGTTGCAGCGCAATAAACTTAATGAAAATCGCGGGTAGATGAAAAACGTGGTCCGTGACTCGACGTGTGAGCGCTAGATGGTGGCAGTGTCGCCCACGCCAGCTTGTCAAGTGATGCGAATGTGAACGTGACATTTTTCCCTTCACAACATTGTATACATTTTAGCTAAACATTTTTGCTAGCATTAAACATCGGTTTTATGTACATATATTAAAAAAGTATGAAGGGATGACGCAAATGGTTTTGAAGAATTTATTGTGATATTCAGCCTTTAAAGAACAAAGATAAAGAGGTATATTTACCATGGTGGTGTATATCTATTGATATTAAAAATATATTGTATATGTATATTTAATAATTAGTTATTAGAAATAACAAAAAATGCAACATTCAATCCTGTGCAAGTTTGTGACGTAAAAAAAACTAACTAGCTGCCATTCTTCCCGGTATATTGTAAGAATCGACTAAGGTACTAGGAGTCAATGGAATCTATTGAGTACCTAATAGACTGATAATAACCTGGCGTAATGTCATGTGAAACATTGATGCCAGGTGCCAGGTTATTACTCAATAGATTCCATTGACTCCTAGTACCTTAGTCGATTCTTACAATATACCGGGAAGAATGGCAGCTAGTTAGTTTTTTTAACGTTTTTTTTACGTCAACCTTATAGTTGCAAATAAGGATCCCAATACTGCACTTATAGTATTTGATGGTACGCAATCGTTTATAGCTAATCAAACGCTCACCTAACCTCGCTTTCCACCCCAATATACCCCTAAAGACAGTTGACCAGTCCATCACCATTTAAATTGGATTCCGGCTAATTAATGCAAGCGTCATCGCAGCAAATCGTGTGCTTGTTGGTCCGTAAAGCTACTCTCTCACGTTTGACTCGCTCCGTGTAGTTGATTGAGCATTGCATTGTTTGCTGTATTTTTTGCCATATATGTACGTAGAACACACGTCCTCATATGAGAAACTTTAGCCAAACAACTCAAGTAAATTGAATTGAACAATACTAGTAATATAGTTGATATACGGAATCCAAGCAGATGTACAAAGATGTATGTAAGATGGATTTGAGTAGTACTACAGCTATTTCACTGTTTCTGGTGACATATATAATTTTATAAAGCAACACATATTGCGAAAATAATACAAGAAAATAATACAACATTTTCCGTAAGCGAAACAATTCACTCACTCATACAAACAGATATATTTAACTCTTTAAATCCTATTCGGGTTGGACAAAACCTCGGAGATATAATATCTCCTAAGACACTTCTCAGCATGAATATTAGGGTTGCCATGTCATATTGGAACATTGGTCACAGGATACTACCACAATGCACAAAGATTGTATTTACCTCTAGTCCTTTCGTCGCTTCCTACGACATGCCGCGAAGAGGGGCAGCTAGTTAGTATTCTTTATGCGCCCCAGACTAGCACACGACTTATTAACATATTCCCAAATAATAAAGTAATAGAGACTCATAAATAAATAGAGAAATATTAATAAATAGTGATAGATATAAGAAGCTACTCTGTGATTGCGAAAACAGAACACTCCTCGACTATTCAACAAGAGTTAGTAAACACTTTTAATTAGCACAGGTATCAATTATTAACAACAGTTCCACATCAATCAATCGCGAAGAACTCTCGGAGGCATTTGTTTCTTTGGCAAAGTTACTTTTATTTTTGTTCAGCCCTTCGATTGGCGGGGGCAAATATTTGCCTCCACGGCGCGTTGACTCTGATTACTCGGGGAAACAATTCTGAGCACACCTTGATTGAAAGCTGCCTTTGTCCACACTCAACCGGAAGGTAAATAAAGTTCCTTTATACTGTAATGCTAGGGAAGGAATGGGATGTGATAGGCTTGGGTTGGGGAATTAAAAATATATATAGGATTTCGTATATAGATTTCTAATAGCTTATTTAGGAAGTTACGAGGATTGATGCAGAATTATGGCTCATAGAGTCATAGTCACAAATTAGATAGATAGGAGGTTAAATGACGATATTCTAATATATATATATATATATATATATATATATATATATATATATATATATATATATATATATATATATATATATATATATATATATATATATATATATTATTAGTCAGTCCTGCAAGTCGTAGAAACCAAATAAGGCACTACGTTGTATAATGAGCTATCAAAATTATAAAGCTAGTTCATAATGTATAATAATCTCAAACATATAATTTACGTACTCTGTCAAACTCAAAACAGACAGAACGCAGAATGTGCCTGTAATGTTACCGACACTAACAGGGATCTGAGACTTGAGCAAATGGGTTTTCAGCCGCATTTTCACGCTCTCGCCAACTTGAGGAAACACAATCTCCTGTCGTAATTGGAAATAAATCCACGGTTACACTGGCATCGCCTATCGAGTGCAGGTGAGATTAGTTTTATCTCTCGACACTAATATTAACAATAGTTTTTAAGTAAAAATAAGGGGTTGTGTTCCTGTGGTACATGAATTGATTGAAATGAACTAACGGGCTGTTTCGTGCCTATTTCGTTATCTTTAAGTTTCATAGACATGTGAAAATCCTTCGGGACAGTTTGTTATTATCACTTCAGGGGATTTTGATGTGATATGTATGTAATTGTGTATATATTCTAAAGTAACTATTACCAAACTGTTCGTAATTTTCTTAGCTTTAATGAATTGAAAATTTTACGTTTATATTAATTATTATTAGCCGTAGTTAACACCGAGACCTATGCTATATTGCTGTGTAAATTGCCACTACTACCAACTAATCACCTGGTGCCAGGCAAAGACTTTGCCAGCTTACTCGCACTCAGTAGAATTTATACACCTCATAAAACATCTCAAGTTCACCTTCCAGACCGGAATGAATTGGTATTTTCCTATCCCCTGAACACTTCGATTATCTATTGTCACGTAACACAGCTTTGCTAAGCGCAGTTCTGCAGGCGTTCACACGTTACGGTGAGACAATATTATGGAACTTTTTGGCTCGCGATTCCATTTACGTAATAAACTCATATAAATGGAATCGATCTACGTAATGGGCGAACTTTGTTTTTGTTGTTTCGACCGGAGGTAATAATTCATATTCACTTAGTATTATTAAGTTGTTAGCATCGTGTGTTATTGAAATAAACTTCTTGTTAACTTCAAAGCTTCAATTGAAAATGATTTATTCTTGTCATAGCAGACTCGTCTGGGACGTAAAAAGAATGCGAACAAGCTGCCGTTCTTCTCCTTGTATCATTGGCAGTGACTAAGGGACTAAGTATTAAATAATCTTTCTTCCATCATATTAGTGGTTATCTTATTACTAACCCATTGCTTAGTCACTTATATGTGTATTTCGAAAAGATGGAGATAAATTGATCAATATACATTAGTTGGAAAACAGTCATCTATTCGCCAAGCTAATATAACAATCCACAAAAGATCCTCCATCAGTCAGTGTCTGTCTGAGGAGATAAAGGTACCATATTGACTATTTGTCTTTTAATCTAATGAGCCTTGACTGGGTTTTGAAAGGTTGAATTATATTATATACATACATATACATTCACGTTTTTTAATCCTTTTCCGGTAGATAGAACTTCGGAGATATAATGTCTCCTAGGTCACTTTTAGCATGAATATTGGGGTTGCGATGTCGTAATGGAACATTGGTGACAGGTTGCTAGCCCAACGCCCATTCTATCCACCCCTAGTCCCTTAGTCGCCTTCTAAGACATGCCGGGAAGAACAGCTGCTAGTTAGCATTCTTTAAACGTCCCAGACTAGTAAGTATGTATAAGAGATGTGTTATAAAGATACCTGTGAATGTGAGTTTGGTCATAAACATATCCCAAGATGACGAAATACGATACAGGTTGAATAACGAATAAAAAGGCCGTAAAACGTGAACAACTATCCATAAACGGCGCATCCTATGTTGTCCGTTTAATTTTATTGGCAAATAAAATATCTTAAAATCAGTGACGGACGGGTTAGAGTACCCGCCACATAAGGTGGCAGTAGCCAAACTTGGAACTAATTTGACGTTTCCGCCATTGCGTGTTATTTTGTATGAAAGGTAAATTTAGTATTACCAACGTTGTGTTTTTTGCCCACTCTTTGTAATTTTTATGTTTGTTAAGGGTGATTATAATAAATTGATTTCTGGAGTTTCTTGTTAGTTCTTCTCCAAGCTAGGGTCTCCGCTGAACTTCTTCTTCTCAATCGTTACGCTCTTATCAGAGCGGTCGTGGTCTTCATGACGTGGCATCTTGAGCAGCCGAAATGGTTGGTGAACTAACCTCGGTAAAAATATGTAAAGACAATGCTCAGTGCCATGTTTGAAATAGTTTTTTTACATACATACATACACATCACGCCTGATTCCCTGTAGAGGGGTAGGCAGAGATCACGGATCCCCATTTGTCCCGATCCTGACAGACCACTTTCGCTTCATTGACATTAATACATTCTCTAATACACTCTCGGCGGTTATAGGTACTCCTAACGTCACCTTTTTTCAATATAGCGTCTATCTGACTGTTACGTATATGTCTTATTAGGCCGGCCCCTACGTAACCGCCCTTCCACTTCACTCTTCCTTTTGTCAATATATAGTTTTTTTAATTTGTACTTAGATCATAAAATAACTTTCAAAGAGAGCTTATGATAGGGCCTATTTTGAATAAAAATATTTTGACTTTTGACTTTGGTATATTAATTTGTTTTATTTGAGTTTATAGCAGAGCTACAAATGAAACCTCAATATAATGTATCGAGCCGTATGGCACAGTGAGTGCTAGTTTTGGCGTGTTTACTGGCAACACTGGATTACGCGACTGTGGCGACGCCTCCAACTGCCACCTTATGTGGCGGGTACTCTAGAGGAGGTTTATGACTGACAAGTTGAAGACGCAGATTTTGCCCTTTAGTTGCACAGAGTGTTTAGAAAGAAAGACAGGGTTGGAAAGATGTTAATATTTACATATATTATGTGGCATAGGAGATTTTCTTTCGGACAATGAATCGAGGGGACATTTGTCCAGACATCTTTAGATCCTAGTAAAAATTATACTATAATAGGCATGGTATTCATAAATAAATGACGAATATTTACTTTTCTAAAAGTGGGCTTTGAGTATTTATCCAAGCCTGTGAATACTTCGAAAGGACTGACAGTGATGCCATCTACGTATATTTGACAAATCAGGAAAAATAATAGTACAGTTATTAAAATTGTGTGGACTATAAATAATCCAATTCTTAGTTAACCAAAGTCTGTATTCATAATTAAACTCACATATCAATTTCAACAATAGATAGTTCAGTCATAACTTAAGCACTGATTGGTGGTATTTTTTTTTCCTTAATTTTTAGGAAAGGTTTATGCTTAGTAAAATTGAGATAATTAGATTCCCAGCACACTTAATTGGCGGCTAAGCTACTACTTTAATAAGCGAATAATTAGTCTTCATACTATGACGTAATGTAAAAAAATGCAATCTGATTTTGGTTCACTTCAATGGAAATCAATATCTGTATTAGCTTATTGACGTCATTCGGAGTCATGGCGCCCGACGTTTTGGTTTTAATCACGTTTTTTGTCCAATTTTTAATAGTTTATTAGCCTGTATTAAATGACAGACATCTAAAAGTCTGTAGCTTGTATTTAAGGGGCCTTACTAAGAATTTGATCTTTCACAATTGTGATTAGTTGTAATATTAGAGTACCTGCCACATAAGGTGGCAGTTGGAGGCGTCGCCACAGTCGCGTAATCCAGTGTTGCCAGTAAACACGCCAAAACTAGCACTCACTGTGCCGTACGGCTCGATACATTATATTGAGGTTTCATTTGTAACGATCTTTGGTTGCAGAGCTATAAACTCAAATAAAACAAATTAATATACCAAAGTCAAAAGTCAAAATATTTTTATTCAAAATAGGCCCTATCATAAGCTCTCTTTGAAAGTTATTTTATGATCTAAGTACAAATTAAAAAAACTATATATTGACAAAAGGAATATATATGAGTGAAGTGGAAGGGCGGTTACGTAGGGGCCGGCCTAATAAGACATATATGTAACAGTCAGATAGACGCTATATTGAAAAAAGGTGACGTTAGGAGTACCTATAACCGCCGAGAGTGTATTAGAGAATGTATGAATGTCAATGAAGCGAAAGTGGTCTGTCAGGATCGGGACAAATGGGGATCCGTGATCTCTGCCTACCCCTCTACAGGGAATCAGGCGTGATGTGTATGTATGTATGTAAAAAAACTATTTCAAACATGGCACTGAGCATTGTCTTTACATATTTTTACCGAGGTTAGTTCACCAACCATTTCGGCTGCTCAAGATGCCACGTCATGAAGACCACGACCGCACGATAAGAGCGTAACGATTGAGAAGAAGAAGTTCAGCGGAGACCCTTGGAGAAGAACTAACCAGAAACTCCAGAAATCAATTTATTATAATCACCCTTAACAAACATAAAAATTACAAAGAGTGGGCAAAAAACACAACGCTGGTAATACTAAATTTACCTTTCATATAAAATAACACGCAATGGCGGAAACGTCAAATTTAGTTCCAAGTTTGGCTACTGCCACCTTATGTGGCGGGTACTCTAGTCAGAGATCGTGTTATCACTTTAACGACCTACGTAGCGCGATCGGTTAGCTGCCTGAACGCTAACCGTGAGGTCCCGAATACGATTCCCGGTGGAGACAGATTTAAGAACTACGCTTTTCATCTGCTTTTCAGTCTGGTGTTTGGTTATAATATATGTATTTATCTTTGCATAATAAGTTTATATGTCTTAAATATAAGTTGACTAGTACCCTTAACACAAGTCTTAAATGTACTTAGGAAGAGCATTCGTGGCAATTATGAACTCTTATAGCACTCGAAACACATTTTGTGCTTAACAGGATTTTATCGGACAGGTGGTAAGCCATAACGGCGGCTATAATGAAATAATCAAATACCAAAATAGAGCGTTATACTTACTTTCTTATTTTGGTATCCTTACATAGCAAAACCACAAGGTAGTATTATAATCTTTAAGGTGATATAATAATTTACAATCTTAAAGAAAAAACAATGAGCAGATATATCAAATAATAATATAACGTTGAATGCACTCTTTCCACAGCACAGCGAGAATCTCAACTACTCCTGTACTTTATGTTTTAGCAATACTCGACACATAGGCACACTCTAATGGATTGCTCTTACCAACTCACAGGCGCATAGATTTTAATACCACGCGCTCGCTACGAGGCTTTGATGAAACTACTGACCGTTTTCCAATTAAGCTATATTCACATACATATACATTCACGTCCTTGACTCCCTTTCGGGGTGTATAGAACCACGGAGATTTAGCATCTCCTAGGTCACTTTTTAGCACAAATATTGGGGTTGCTATGTCATATGGAGCATTGGTGACAGATTGCTGGCCCATCGCCCCATTGATCCCATTTGGCCCTAGTTCCTTAATCGTCTTCTACAACAGGGAAGAACGGTAGCTAGATAGCATTCTTTTCACGTCCCAGACCAGCACGAGGCCATGTTCACGTATCTTCAATATGTAAAGAAATTTATCTTATCATCTTACAACTGATATACCATTTACATAGGGGTATATCATACACAACGTCCTACTAACACTTTAGGGGTAAATAGAAACTCAAAAACTCAGAATTTTCCGTACCTAGTTTTATTTTATGAGCTTTGACAGGCAGTTACATTAAATTTGAATTACAAATCAAACTAATTACTTACTCAGCCCCATAAAGAAAGCAACTTACAATAATAATATTAAAACCTAAAGCATCTGATACACACGCATCAACTTTCAAGCTACTAGTGTATCACTACATAGTATAAAACCAAGTCGCTTTCTCTGTCCCTATGTCCCTTTGTATGCTTAAATCTTTGAAACTACGCAACGGATTTTGATGCGGTTTTTTCAATAGACAGAGTGATTTAAGAGGAAGGTTTATATGTATAATAACATCCATTAAATAGTGGAGTAGGCTATATATTTTATACCCGTGTGAAGCCAGAGCGGGTCGCTAGTTAAATAAATAAATGATCAAATCGTAAACAGACAAAATCACCATGGTAACGCAGAGCTAGTAAATAATAGATCATACTTTTGTAAGTGCTTTGAAAAGGGCTTTTGGGACAGAAACTTACGTGGGCGGGTCCATCCATCACGGGCTAATTCGGGAGACCCTCCAGTCTATTCACGCAGCTTGTGTGAAGGTTCATAACAATGGGAGAAAAATAGCCAATATTCAAAATATAGTTATGTGGAAATAAGTTCTGTGCTAGTTTTAATTTGGTTTCGAGTTCGTACAATCGTGTTTTTGTTACATAAACATCTTCTACTGTATACGTAGTAAAACTTAAAGGTTTGCCTTTAAATGCGTAATTTCAATTTCAGGTTTTATTCCCAACCGAGTATGTATCACACATATCAATTCGCATTCTTCAATCCCTTTTAGGGTGGATAAAACCGAACAATTATTAAAATGTTATACCAATCTAATGCACGACGTAATACACATACAATGTAAATAAATTGTTATAAAAGATTCGCGATTTATACTCATGATTAATAACTAACGTGACTTATCGCGTAAGTTTTTATATAATAAAGTTACCTTTATTAACCCGACGTTTCGGCTACGTTGCAGCAGCCATGGTGTGGCCATGGTCACGGGCAGACTCAACGTCGGGTTAATAAAGGTAACTTTATTATATAAAAACTTACGCGATAAGTCCCGTTAGTTATTAATCATGAATAAATTGTTACTCATCCATTTAACTTACTTCGATCTAACTGACTAGAATCTATTTATGCGATGGGGCATTGCTACTAATAAAGTATTATATTACTAGAATCTGTGCTAAAGGTGACTGTAGATACTCTTACTAAGAAAATATCTCCGTGGATTATAACTTTCACATCGACACACATTTTGATAGCAGCGCTCCACAAGACTTGAAAGGGGCTTCGAGATAAGCTTATCTATGGAGACTACTTAATATGCAGACTGTATAGGTTTCACTTTACAATAAATACTTAATTTAAAACTATATTTATAAAGGAAGCCAAAAATATGATTTTCATATTAGTTAGTTTAGTATATATACTGGTGTAAAAAGTTTATTGTTTTTGTTTAAATTGTGTTTAATAACTGTATATAATTTAATGGAAA
This sequence comes from Leucoptera coffeella, assembly GCA_030578115.1. Classification (NCBI taxonomy): domain Eukaryota; kingdom Metazoa; phylum Arthropoda; class Insecta; order Lepidoptera; family Lyonetiidae; genus Leucoptera; species Leucoptera coffeella. Next base: position 18,214 of record JAMBLF010000480.1, read on the forward strand.
CTGTAGGTTATTATGAATATAAAGTATTTGTTATTTTCTAGAATAGTACAACTGTTTGTTTCCTAAATAAATAAAAACAAACATATTGTTAAAGATATCACGATTGTTACCGTTTGGGGTAGTAATTTTAAGTGCCTAACAGAAGCGTTCCTAATAGCTAATAATAACATTATTATTTGAAACACTATGACAGCAATTGAATTAGACCCTTGCCAATTACATTTAAGACTTGTGTTATTTTTAATTATATAATTAATCAATTAACTTAACTTAAAAAAATAACTTTCTGTTACTGGGAGTATGAATGACTATATAGTGAAAAATGGATCATGGGGTCATTAATGTTACTTCGCAATGAATGGATAGGTACGTAAACTTATTAGCTCGCAAGGAAAGTTAATTGTAAGTGGAATATGGTGGAGGTCTAAAAGGCTTATACAAAGTTGTTTTCGTTTAGGTCATGATAAATATTTTTATTTATTTATGAGTGACTTATGAGATGTGTGTATGGATGAAAGATCACAGTTTTTAGTACAGTGAGAAGTAGGTTTAATTGATCTTAGACTGTCGCTATAATGAAGAGATTTTATTTATAGAATAAAATTAATAATAATAATAATAATAAAAAGCGTTTATTTACGGCCACAAAAACATACACAATACAAAACATTTACAATAAAAAACTTACAAACTAAGAGGTATAACTAGTGCATGCTATTGTCGCAGCAAAAGGGTTCCAACTCAGCTGGATTACATTATCATTTACTCACATGTATTTGCATATATTTATAACAAGTGTTTTCGATTAACATATCAATCTGAATACAACACTACACCATTTATTCACATAAACCCAACATTAAGTTAAGGAATATTAGAAGATCGAATAACTTAACCAAATATGTACATTTATATGAAATAAACCGCCAACTTCTTTGACTATTCCTTCTCTCAGTGTTCTTTTTCTCAATCTTCTAATTCTTCTATCTTCCATTTACAGGACAGTCGAATAAGATGGCACTTAACTCCGGTAACCTAGCTTTATGACGTCAAAATACTCATACAGCTAGATAACCAAAGATAATTAACCGATCTACGTGGAGATTTTGGGTTCCTGACAGACAGAATCTTTCCTGCTGTTTCTTTCGTTGGTCTTCTATTTCTTACTTCCTTTTTTAATCTTCTTCTTTGTTGTCACGCCTTAAATCTTCTTATCTTAGTGCTCGAAGTCAAAGTTTCTTTATTTCTCTATAATTGCAGTACAAAACATAATACTACGTGTACAAACAAAACTTAGGTTAGTTGAACTATTAATTTAACAGTACAATAAACATTAATTACCATTATTGTATGGCTTAATCAGTAACATAAAAAATAACAATCGAATACAGTTCTCATTTATATCTCAAATATATATTCATTCAACAATGGTCTTTATACTATGTGTACTTAGAGGCATTTTTTTGACAATCCAAACTCAACACAATAAAAAGTACAACAGCAATGTTCACAAAAAATGCACCACCTACGAAAAACTACTGGTCTACAATTAAGAACCTTATTCTGTTAATGATAGAGTTGCTTTTCTTAGTTTTTAACGAAGAGGCCACCTTGGTAAGTCTTGGCTAGAATGACTATGTCTACATTTGGAGTGACGTTTCTTGGAAACTAAAAAGTTTGTAAAAGATCAAGAAATATTTGACATACTGGGATAGCACTTTTGGTAAAATATAAGAAAGAAACAGAGACATGGATTCATTTTATACATAAGGAGAGGTATTTAAATGACAATAAAAAATTGCATAATTCTACCAAGACGACGCGCCACCAGTCGGAAATCAGATTAAATGGTAAACCATAAAGAGAAAAATTATAGTAGCTATTTAATAACCCAAACATTACATAGTGTTGTAATGAGAAATTCATTTTATAGACATTAACAGTGATACCAACATTCAAAATTACTAAAGACCTTTATATTTGAGAGAACAAGCATAAAATTGATGTCATTAGCGGTTTCCAACGAAAATATTGTGAAAATGAGGGTTCATATTTGCTCCAAATTTTCTGTAGTTGTTACCAAGGTTACGCCAAACAATATGTCAAACATTTTAAATTTAATTGTACACTGTTTTTATAGCTTATATTACAATATTTATTATATTAAATAAGTTTATTATTTTAACTATTATTATATACAGAAACAAAAAAAAAGATTATAATAATCTATTCACGAACCATTAATGAACATAACATGAAATATTATGTGTAAAAGTATTGACATTAGTGAACCGAAATAGTTTACCAGAATGGTAAAAATCATTTTCTTTGATCTCAAGTACTTATTGAATTGTACACTAAAACCCAAAGGAAATATCTTTGTACCATCACACCGGTTATAAAGGCTCTGTTCACGTCCAGAGACCGTCAAAACGACGCAACTACGGGAAACAGCGTCCTACAAAACGACCGAGTGTGTCGTGTGTGTGTACCTTTATTTCCACATGTTTTCTTAGTGAAGGAAAACACTAAGTGTATAAGGGATAAGGTATGAAAATATACATAGATATATGAAAGTAATTGCTATAGGAGGTGTCTAGAGTCAAAACACTCAGGAATTTAGTTTCGTCTAGAATCATGTTACTCTGAAAAGAATTTAATACTTTTTTACTATTTAATAATAACTAAAAATTATAGTAAAGTGTGTGAAATATTATTATGTTTAGCAAAATATATTCTAATAGTGATAATAATTGTGCATTTAAATAGTATTTTAGAGCTAAAATATTTTGAACCTAAATAAAAAACATACACTTTGGTATGAATGTCTGAACATAAGACCGAAAAGAGTCTTCTAATATAACATCAGCCTATTCCTCTATATAGGCACTTTACAACACTTAGATTGTTACATAGTCACCTTTAACATTTACTCCGACTTATTAGAGTAAACTTACTAAAATGTAAATAAACTACTACTACTAAAATGTATAAATGTGTTACTAAAATGTGTTATCTAATGTTAAGTAAATTGCTTAGTCAACTAATGGTACTGTTTAATTAGCAAATAGCTGTATACCCTTTGTTAGAGGTTAGGACTTGACTGATGAGTGTTCTATGAAAATACATACATATATTCAAGTCTCAACGTCCCCGACAATATAGGCAGAGATTATCGATTAACACATGAAACGATTTTGACAAATCTCTCTTGCTTCACTCACACCCATTAAACTTCTCATACATTCTTCTGTTCTATGGAAATTTCCATTGATTAATATTACTTTAATTTAATCTTTAATAGACATTGATATACTTTGGAATAGATATAATATAAGTCATATATGTATATATTTGATTTTGACACCTACTCGTTCTATTTTCGTAATTTTATCAAAAACACAGCAGACACCGTGATACTCATAAGGGAATAAACGGATCCATTCTTTGTTCTCCCAAACCTATTAAAATTCTGCATACGGACCGCGATATTTTATTCTACCATCGTCTCAGCGGCTGTATAACGTCACTCCACGTCCTTGTAGACAGTGCAAACACCTGTCAAAAGTGTTGAGACTTCGATAATGACCTCGACACACACCGCAGGCCGTGCGTGAATTGTACTTGGCCACGATACTATCTGTCCGGAGGTATCCGTGTACAAAGGGGCCTGGGAATGTGAAACCGACATAACTATCTAGGCTTGGAATTGAGTTATCTGTTGCTATGGTAACGGTGTAAACAAAACATGTGTTAATTTTGGTTGTTGTATTTTAGTAATGAAAGGATCTTAATTATTAGTATTCTATTGGATTACATACGTAGATACTCACGTATATAATATAATGGAGTGAACAGAACAAAAGGTTAATCGACACGTGCATTAGAATTAACTTGTCCAATAATTAATAACAGTAAACATGGATGGTGTCAGAATATTGACCGCAAAACGGACAGTCACCAAAATAAACAGCGCTATAAATAATATTTGCAAATACAACAATGACACCTAGACTCGTGTAAAGCACCTCTCTCACGTCGGAGTGACGTCCTCGTAATCGATTCTTTAGAGATGTGAAAAAACACCGATAATTCAAAGCTGAGACGCTCTGCTGAATACGAATCAAGTTCGTTGGAGGCTTTTGCTGATCAAAGCTGGGCTACAATTTGCGCTTTTGATGTAGGTGAGACAAAAATCGATTTGGGATTGATAACTCGGCATTTTGCGGGAATCGAGCCCTGGGGTTTTGCTTTCGCGTTTCAAAGAGCTATTATATTGTACACAGATTTGCGAAATAACGAATGAGGTTGTATAGGTTTTTGCGTTAAAAGAAACGTTAAGGTGTGTAGAATTATGCGTATTGAAAATATCTAGTTTTGATTATAAAACACACTTGGTAACTAATAAATTGAATGTATTATTCAATCTCCGGTAACCATAAATTAACTTGTGGCATTTTCGTATAATATATGTTGAGCAAACAATATAAATGTCATACATAAGCCAGCAAATGTGGAGGATGTCACAGAATTGTTTCACATAATGAATGCTAATAGAAATTCTCGGAAAACCCTAGTCTTGACACTGGCAGAATTATTTTATCATACCAAATGAAGTTATAAGAAATTCTAACTAGACAAACCGTAACTGGATTTTAAATTTGGAAACATGAGCTTATTCGGTGACATTTACGAAATGAGAATCTCGTTACTCTATGACGCAGAAACAACAGAGCATGTGATTATATACCTGTCTTCTCTTTATATTATCAACTTTAAGGGCAAAATTAACCATTTAGGTTGTGTTTATATACTTATTATACGTACTTACGTTACTTATAAGCCTTCCATTATTATTTGGCTATACAGTTTAAGGTATAAGAAATATAGTATAAAAAATAAGATAGATATTATATTATAGCAGCTGATTACAATCTCTTGAAATCCCAGACAGCACGGAGTCACTAATTTACTGTACTAAGTATGAATGTGCAAAAAGGCGGGAAGGCGTCGGCTTAGCTTTACCGTATTTTTTCTTCCAATAAGAAGTAAACATCTAAGTGGCCATGAGCAATCCAACAAAGAAGGTTCATTGAACTCATTGCACGAAAACTCTTTTGTGGTACGAAAAGATTTATTCCAACTGATAGGCGGCTACATTAGCGTCCATTTACATGTAATGGAGGCTTTAATCACTGATGTGACGGCGATTTTAATGCACGAATTAATTAGTTTCCTTGCCGTTACGTAATTGTGCTTTAATTAATACTTTATATTATATTCATTATCGTAATCTATACCGGCAAAATATGTTTGTATAGGTCGGATTGTTTTGCTAAAATTTATATTCTCATTTGACAGTTTAATGCACGGATCGTTAATTTATTGTATTTTAAATGTCACTGTGCAAAAAAACATTTTCCTTAAGAATCCAAATACAAACAACACTATACCTAAAAATTTGATGTTTTTTATATTAATTTAAGGCTGTTTGGGTACGAACGAAAACAAGAAAATCTTATCAAAAAATATACACTCACACACTACACATAAATATACACTGGCCATAAATATTTCTCCTTCTTTATTTATCTATTTGGTCACAATATACCTCTTTCAGCCAAGGCGTATAAAGGACCCCACACACTGGGTGACCAAATCACCTGCTAGAGGGCTTACGTTAACCCTTCTCAAAACACTCGTATGAAATATGCATAAATGGGGATTCCAAACATATGTTTTATTTATGAGAAGATTTGGCAGAGGTTGTAGCTATTAGCATCGGAATTTTCCTCCGGATTTGTCCGGTAGGTAAATGTGTTATCAATGACCTTATTTGTATAGGTGTCAAAGTCTATTTTCGCATACCTACCGTTTCTTCGCCCTTTGTTTACAAACTTAAGTGTTTGGTTTCATTATATGTGGATTAATATTAAGGCTTCACAGGATTTATTATGCAAATTAAGTATAAAACTTATATGTATAAAACTTCATTATTATTTATGGTTTTTTTTATATAATATTCATTGTCGTTACCCCAAATCCATTTATTACCAAATTTATGTACACGATATTGTCTCATTCAAGACATTTCCTCATTAATTCAAGCAGCAGTTTCATTCATTCATTCACTCGCCACATTAATTCAGTAATTAAGACGTGAATGCTATTGCAACGGAGTAACATTACATTACAATTGTTCCAAAGGCAATCTTTATTCATGAGAACTAATGCAATTATCTTAACGAGTTGCTTTTATATATTATGTAGTTGAATGACTTGTTATCAAAGTATATTACCGCCTTCTATACGAACTTGAGGGGTAAAAATATATTTAGAATTGAATATATAAAATAATTTTATTAATATGAATTCCTATTCTTACACTTTACGATATATGTAGATATGGAATACCGTTTTAATCTATATAAGGATTATAAATATCACTTATTGAATGACAATAATGTACTAAAATACATTTTCATAATATGTAAAAAGTACCTTAATTCACAAAATTATCATAATCTAAACATGGATACTTAAATCCAGTATAGCAAATTAAACTAGCACTAGAGTAAAGTATGATTTGAAATCAAAACGTACCGCGTCATTTTAATCCGTTGTTATACGAAGGTGAATAAGGATTTCGCGAACAGAATGCTAAATTGCTTGAAACCTACGCACTTATGTATATTTAGACCCAATATGGCGTCGACGTATTCACGTATTTCTCATAATTACGAGCGCTGTTGATAAATTAATTACAAACACTGTATTAATATTCCACCCACGAAACGTTGTTTTTATCACAGCTTTGATCTTTCAATCTCACTTCATTTGCATTGTAATGTCTTAGTGGATATTCTATTACGTTTTAAATCTTCTTTTTTAAGGAATTCACTTTGGTTTTTGTTAGTCTTATACTTTATTTTATTTGTTACCTGAATATTTAAATTTCCAATTTACCTTTTGTTATACAAGATAATATATAACATCACGATTTACAATTAATTCATTTAAAAACGAAATACTAAATTTATTTTGGTACTAAATAAATCACAGAGAGCAAAATCGACTGAAATAAATGGACACACAAAAATACATTTAAATATTCACCTGACGATTTACGAGTATCCTTGCCACAGGATGTCTGACACTAGTCGCACAAAAAGTCCCAACGCATATGAAACCTTCTTTCACAGGTGTCCACGAGAAACAAAACCTATCCAAGAGGGGTCCGCTGGTACAATAATATCCCACAGAAACTGACAGGTGGACTCGACCTTAAGGTACCTGTTTACAAAAAGAAAAAAGAATTTGTACCTGCGAGCCAGTATTTCAAGTTTAATTGGCCGAAACGCCGAAGGGTCTCCAAATATGAATACGTGGAGAACGTTTTAAATTTAGAATGAGATTGTTTTCAATTAGGATTCGAATTTGGAAATTGAATCAGCTGGGTTGCGTACTTATAAAATGGATTTTAAAACGAGCTTATTGTAGATTAACATAAAGAAAAACGAAATTTAAAAATGTTATGCTGATATACATACTTATACCTTAAAATAAGATTATTATTTTACATATTGTCTTAATTATTATTATTTCAGACGGAATTTACATTTTTAGACTTTTATGATGCGATAATATTCATGTTTTATTATTAACGTACAGATAAAGATGAGTTTTTTAAGTTTTGGGTGGTCTCAGACTTAAAATTCCAATATTTCAACACCCACTTCAATATTACAATAGGGAATAACTGTCACAAAAAAATATACAATAGTAATCCTGCAGCTTTTATGAATATTACTCTTTTGTATGGATACATTTTTACAAAGGCTAAATTATGCACTTTAAATACATAACACCCTACAGAAGAAAACATTTCCGAGAATAACATCCGAAAGTAGAATTTTGAAATCTTGCGTCATAATAATCGTGCAACAATATAATATGTTTCGAATAGAGATTTATTACAAGGATCGGTAGAAAAGAAATGATGTCTGCCTTATTCTTTTTATTATGTATGTATTCATGAAATCTAAACATTAAGTATAATATCTGAAATCCCTTTTTAATACACTACTTATTTGTGCGTTGTACATCATCCGTCCGTCATCAATAGTCCATACTACTAAATACTAAATTCACTTAGATATTATATTTTTAGCTCATACTTAAACATAAGACTTATTTTAGTACCTCATTATAACCTATCACAAAACATTTTACACGAACAGAAAACCAAATAGAAATTCTAACCTCAAAACTTGACAGCTTGACTTAAGTCACGGCTACACTTTACTACCTCCATAATAGTCCACGACACTATAGGCTGCAGTATAAAAGAGTTTTCTACTCGACACTAGTTTTTGATGTCTTTAGCGATAATATCGCAGCCATTTAAGTGGGCAGAGAAACAATGCAACGAGTTCTTTGCCCCTGCCTCGTGACTGTACTTTTAAAAGCCATCAATGGCAATAAAATTGACGGCTACGACACATCCAGCCTTAAGACTTTCTAAGACACAGTCGAGACAAATGATTCAGCAATGAAAGGATGGGTAAAAATTAGAATTTACTGAAATGCTAGACGATATTTATGTAGTTTTGTTATTAGTGAATTTAGTTTTATTAGCGAACTACAAAAAAACGTACAGTTCAATATTATTTAGTAACATTTAGTATCATGAATAAAATGCAATCTGAAACAATAGCTACTTGTCACACGTAAGTACATATTTTTCATCATACGAATATTACAATTTCAAATCACCTTACGATTCAACCAACGCAATAATCGGCCAAAAAACCTAAGAAATTAACGACCTGTAATCCAAGACCTCATAAACCCCAATTCGTCGGCAATCAAATAAAACCACAGACAAAAGCTAAGCAGAATCGTAAAACAAAATTTACGCTTTATGCCCAAACTGGTAATAAGACGCGTTCATGTATAGACGTAATTTGGCCTCAGCGCGGAGGAAGTTACACTAGGCACGGTCGGGCGCGCCTCGCCGTTCTCACGAGAAATTCACGGTTACTGCTTATGTAAATCGACGAACCTGCCGCTCACTAATTCTTTTACCAAGAGACTACAATCCTAAATACGCGGAAGCTACATGTTAACTATGTATCGCAGCTCGTCATCTTATTAAGCAAGTTACGGACTACGATTCGGATTGCACGACCCAACGTGCATATGAAATAAATCCTAAGTTCCTAGTCCTAAAGCATAAGAAACGTCAATGTGGAATAAATAATCACTTTACATATTTATATAGAACATTTATCTGTAAGCTTGTCAATTGAATTCTAAAATCGTTGTAGTGGCAGTAAAATTCACACGCTTTATGAGCATATCAGGTCAACGGAATTCAAATATTCAGCCTGTGGCCTAGGCAGGTATGCATCTAGTTTTATAAATTGACATTCAGCCGGTCGTATGTGGAATTCTTAATTCATTTGGCACCAAACGGACGGTTTTTACGCAGAACTCAGGAACCTACCTACTTACATGGAATTAAATGCGCAACGAATATTAAACCGATGCAGTGTTCTGAATATTTTAATGGGAACGGTTCAAACACCTATGCGTTCAAACGCTACCTTCACTAGAACAAACGAACTTAATAAATATTTAATTATGACTAAGCATTTTCGAGGTTTAATTAATCCGAAGATACTAAGCAAATAATAAAATAATTTTTCGTAAAATATTGTGAATACGATCAGACAGGTGCGTCATTTCACAAACGCAACGTCAAAAGCGTTTTTCATCAAACAAGATTAAGAGACATTGAGCAAGTGTGTGAATTTACCGGTATTTTAATAAACCTGACCGCGTTTCGAGATGTATGTCGACTCAAAGATGGAAACTTGGGGCCATTAAGCGAGCGCACACATCGAGTGAAGGGGCGCATTGCCACACTCTGTAATCCCCGGCGTATTGCGTAGTATTTTTTCAATTCATTGACTTTAAATCCACATTTAGGTGACGAAGATTAATATTGAATGATATCAAGTCTTAAAATCGCTTGTATATTCATTTTATTAATGTGGCAGGTTATGTTTCTTTCAAACTAAAGACGGATGATACTTTTAACTTATATCTGGTAATTAAGTTATAAAACGTATAAATAAAATTCCCTAAGGCTTAATTCCCTAAGAATGCATGTAACAAAACTATAGAATACGTACATATTTCGTAAAAAAAGAATATCGACAAATTGAGTTTATTATCCCTTGTATATGTGTCATACATACACACAAGTATACCGATCTTAAGGAATTCAATCCGTCAGTTCCACATAGCTAATAAAGGGCGTTCTGAGAATGTTTCAAAAGAGCCTAAAAGCCTCCAGCTCATCCGTTTTCATGTGATCTTTGCTCGAATCTCGGGACTTCAAAGGGCGACGGTCCATCCTTTACCTGCCCAATCAACTAGAAACGAAACTGGCAAAAAATGTACCCTGCAGACCGTGAAGATAGGCGCGGGACGCTTGTAAAAATAAATGTCCATTTAATCCCCTAATACGATGGAATGTCCATCTATTCTAAGCCTAACGTAAACGCATCATGTGAGGAAAAGAAGTGCTTCAAAATAATAGTTATAGATGAACCCGGTTTGTCTATTCAGTCATGTTTGTCGTAAGTTAAAGTTAGTGATGTAATATTATAGTGAAATTTGGTGAATTCGTGATAATTGTTCACTAATTGAAAGTGGTTTAAGAAGTGGTTTTAAAACAATAAATATATTGTTGATCCGAATTGAATGTTTATAGATATATTGGAAATACGAACAAGTTCTTCCATGATAAGTTTAATTGTAATAAAAGCTCAAGCTACGAATGCACACGCGCTTACGCACTGATTCATTTGGTACGAAAGACTTCAACGCGTCACGGGTCTGCATTGATTAAAATTTCAATATAAATTGTAATCCAGGTAGTTTTATAAAATTTTCATTAAACCAACGTACAGGGTATTGTATATTTGGTATTATTTCATGGTTAAAAATAAGGTTATTATAGACATTGATTGACGTTTTGCTAACTTACGTGACTTTTTATTAAAATTACATTTTTGGACTTCTTTCGGCACGAGAAACTCATTTTCAGAGTACGAACGCATAGAATATTTAAACTAACTAGCTACAACTACAACACCTATCGAGAACACTAACTTGCACCTATCAGTTGTACTTTTCCTTTTGATAAATATGCATATTGGTGTGCGTGTAAGAATTTTCTGGCGTCACTTTAAATAATAGACACATTTATAACCGTCGGCGGCGAGGCGAACTCGCGGCGGTCAAGGCTGCATGTGGGCGGACCAGGCATCGAACCCGGATGTGTGAGCACGCACCAAGTAGGTTTCGAGCTGCTTAAAAAACAGCCTGAACAGACACTTCTTGAAAGATACGGATTTCGGTTACAGATCGTATTTTGTACGAAGTTTAAAACAAATAAATGCGAGTTGCATTGTAGATTTAATATACATACGTAAAGGGTTACATATGAATATATGTATATACATTCGTAAAGGGTTACAAACATAGTATTAACAGCTCATATCTTTATAGGGTTCTACAGTATGGAGCCTAAAATGCAGTATATACGATGCTTGAAGACTAAATACTATAACTGAAATCAACTCCTAGGATTTTGATATCAGAACCAAAATGTCATAATGTTGCTCTGTATTGTAATCATGTATCCACTTAAATAACGAAAAGATATAAGGCGATTTATTAGTGTAATAAGCAAGATCATCATATGAATCCTAATTTAAAAATACTATGTTATTAATCGCACCTATTAGTAGGTGTAAATTAGACCTATAGGTTTCCATATATTAAATCTAACAAGATACTACACTATAACTAAGATAACATTTACATTAACAAATAAATAACAGAAATAAATTACATTTTAATAATAAAATATTTCAGACAACATCGAAAAAGTCAGTCTACTAAAAAATAATTTGTTCGAAATATGCATTACATTAAAAAATACTTTTAAATATCTTAGTAGCAAACGATGTTCGTGAAATATAATATTTTTCCCTAACATTTACGTCTACGGAATAAATTTATGCAAAACACGGATAAGATAGCTTCTACATTCGTTATACGCTTAGTCAAATACGGAATAGTTAAAACAGTGCCAGTTGCCGAATAAGGAAATTATTTCCCACTAACGTAATGATATAAGAAAATGTTTGACACAGTTGAACGGCAGAACCTTACGAAAAACTAACTAGTATTAGCTACTGTAACTTTACATTAATTTAAACTAACCCTACAACATCTATACTATCGATTCGAGACCAAATAAAAACTAAAAATCGATATCGAAATACTAAATTAGGGAACTTGGACTTACCATGTAGGTTCTCGTTCGGTGGTTTGGAAGTAGGAAGGTGCGCGCGCGTCGATTTCGCGTGGTCGACTGGTAGGCCCCGCTTCCCTTCTGCGGCTGCGCTGCGATTGGCGCGCTCGCGATGACGTCACGGCCGCCATTACAACTCGACTGACAGCGGAGAGAGGGCAAGACAACACAGGGTGGGAGATAACTGAACGTATTTTTTTTAGTTTTTTTCTTCAACGATAAAAGTTTTTATGTCCATGTATAAAAGACTGGTGATATGGAACAGCTGCGAACAGGTTTCGTTAGAATTCGTAGGTGGTTTTGCTACTGTATTTTGCATAGATAGATACAGTTAATATAAAAAGATTCCTTTCGGAGTAGTTATATCTTAACATTTAGGACTAGGTTATTTTGGGACAAATTGTGTGTACTTTTTACCATATAATCAATATTCAACGTAACAGGATGAATGTAGGAAACCTGAATATTACCTACTGCAAATAAAAACTATATTTCCTCAAGATCACTATACAAATTCGAACAATTTACTCCGAAATGAAGAATTTTTTACTTACAGAAACAAACAAGAAAATTTCAATATAATTCAATGAAACATTTATGCAAAATGAGTATTTATTTTTAAACTCGTAACATGCCATTAAGTGTTTTAAAAATTTTGCTTGTACATTCTTATGACTGTAATTATGCTTAGTATGGACTTAAATCTACAATTATATGGCGTATAATCCTTAATCTCATTACTTAGAAAAATATGGTTTACATGTAAGGATTTTCCTCTTTCGTGCTATTTAGCTAAACGCGATTGTCGTAAAAGGCAACTATAGTTGCTAGAAGAATTTCAATTATAATTCTATTGTCCATTTCTTCACAAATTTAGGTACGGTTTAATCTGGTACATTGGCGGTTTTCAGTAGCCAAACACTGTCATTATGATGCTGTTGCATTAATCATGTCTCTAAATATCCCTAAAGGGTGAAACATGTACAAGTAGGTAGTATAACCATGATTTTTATCGGCATCTCGGCTGATATCATAACCTCAAGAATAGCTTATTAATAAATACTTATTATTAAATACTTATTTTATTATTATATATCTCCTCCTGTATTACTATGGAATATTAACTTAAACCAATAAGTTTCTTTTCACCCCAATCTATTCACATCATACGTATAATTCTGCTAATTAGCAATCTATTCTGCTCGTAAACTAAAAAATCTAAGTAGATCGATAATATTACAGTATAAATTTAGTTTAAGCCAGCATCCTGTATGTATGTCTTAATGGCAACTTTATCGTGGCGGGCATTTTCTCTTGTTGCGAGGAAAAGCTCTTGCTTACTTGCAACAGGGTATTCAGATGGCATTTATTTGAATACAAACCATTATATACGGGTTAAATGTATGTATTTAATACTAAAAAGTTGGTAATATCAAATATAAGTAAAAATTTATATAACATGAACTTTGGACGATAAAAGTTCTTGGAATACTGCATATATGCAGTTAAGTTCTCACTAATCTAGTATGAAGATTAATGTAGTAGAGCACCTTATACGTCTTTTCAAGAGTATAGTGTGTAATATTGAACTATTGCCTAATACTAATCCGATAGTGTTCCGATCACGAAAGCTTATTCATATACATGCTAAATATATAAATTTCTCTTTAATTCTAACTTCTATGTGAAGTAGATTAGCAACTATTTTCATCCTTTTCTAGCCTTAGAACATAGTATACGTGTATGTATGTAACAAAGCCCAGTTTCAACGTTCCACTGCGACTTAAATACGCTCTCGTAAATCTTTTTTTGCGCGGCGTGGCGCGGCTGTGGTCGAAAAGCAAGATGGCCGGTTTCGCCGAAATTAAGCCGAGAACCGGTTGGGAAAACGACTTTGGAATTCGCGAAGCCTCCTCGAGAAAAAGAGTTAAAAATAATAATTCAACTATCGGCCGGTTGGTAGGTAATTGCGCGCCGATGCGGTGAGAAAGATCGCCGCTTTTTGGACTTTTCGAATTACGGCTTGTGAAATTGATGGTTTTGTAATACGTGCTTCGGGGACGAGTTTTCGAGCTTTTAAATTATATAACTTAAGTTCTCCTCTATAGGAAGACTAGCGTGATGTTTACATGTACATGGTAGTCGGACATTGCAACGTGAATGAAATATAGTCGTATCTAGTTGGAAGTTGTCAGATATTTCATTAGATAGTCAGTACCCGGTAGTAGATAGTAGTGAGATTTGTTACCGTATTTAGTCTTTGTAATATATAATTGTTATAGTATACGAGAGATATGTAGGTTTGACACATTATGTTTTCGAACATTATTTTAATCTTTTAACACAATGACATCAAACTAAGACTAAGTGTTATATATTAAAAAATCTTTTTTGGGTTTATCCCAACATATTTAGTTATAGATAAGTGCTATTCTGAATCTATTTATAGTATTGGATTAACCATAATGATTGTTTAAAATGTCATATCAGGTTTACACACACATTACACTTCACGATTAAAGGATCCTTAAGCGTGGTAGGCAGACTTTCCCCAAAAAAGGAGGTATATTTAAACATAGAATTTTTATTCGAAAGGATACATATTTAAGGCCACATTCATCTCACTCTTCACCAGATGGTCACGTACATGACAGGTATAGCCTTGGAAGATTAGGAACGTGGTACATATGTTTAGATAACATCCGTTGTTTCATAGGAATATTTCCGAAGAAATCGCATGACTAATTATCAAAAAAACCTGAACATTGGCGCCTCAAATGATATCATTAAAAGCCTTTTTGTAGTCATCGAAACCTATTTGTTGTAGGCTTAACCGGATCCGAGATTTTATATTCAAATTAATGGAGATATTTATAAATGGGAAATGTGAGGTTTCGGGTTTTTGTACTACATCGCTTTAATGCCAAACATATTATATGGCACGTTGACACGTATTTAGAGATACTGATATCATTTGATTGTACCACTTAATTTTATAAACAATAGAAATACATAATAAATAGCTATAAAATGTTTTTTCGTTTGTAATATTATATGCATTCACATACATTCATGTCCTCAAATCTCTTTTCAGGGTGGACAGAACCTTGGAGACTTAAAATCATTTTTTCGGTTACTTTTAAGCATGGATATTAGGGTTGAGACTAGCCCCTCACCCAATGGATTTCATATACCCCTGGGCTCTTAATCTCTTCTAAATACATGCCGAGAAGAATGGCAGCTATTTAGTCTTAGTAGTTAGTTACGCCCTAGAGATATAGTATAGTAACGGGGTAGTATTATTTTTTTGTTGTAAAGTTTACATATTATTATAGTTTATTAGTAGTATATTATTTATACTTACAACCATATGTAATGTATGCAGATGAATGATAGCAGATTGACAATAGGAAAGACAATGAGCGAAGTGGAAGGGCGGTTATTTAGGGGCCGGCCCAATAAGACATAACAGTCAGATAGACGGTATATTGAAAATAAATATATTAAATAGGGTGACCTTAGGAGTACCTATACCCGCCGAGTGCGTATAAGAAGATGTATGAGTGCCATTGAAGCGAAAGTGGTCTGTCAGGATCGGGACAAATGGGGATCCGTGATCTCTGCCTATCCCTCTACAGGGAATCAGGTTTGATGTGTATGTATGTATGTGCAACCAAATGTTTATGAATGCCGTGTGAGATGCCTACTTCTCTTATATGTATGTATATACTTCTTGTTTGCTATTATACAAAGCCTCGTGCTTTTCTCAGAGGAACCTTAATATAATGCTTTCTATCTGCCTTTCATATGGGTCTCTCGCAGATGTTAATAGAGCGAATGAATCCTATTGAATAATGGGATAGTAAAGTCACCAATAACCGATATTAATGTATCCATAACTCATTGTACTATTGACTAATGCTTAGAATAACGTAGCATAAGAGAGAGTACTACATAGGTATGTATTTAATAACTAATAACTGATAATAACCATAAATGATTGCACTATTGAGAAATGCTGAGAGAAACCGAAAAGCATAAAAGGAGATAATTTAGTATATATACATATATATGATACTAGAGATAGGTTTAAATGAACATACATTGTGAGATAAATATATATGACAGTCAGATAGACGCTTAATTGAAAAAGGGTGACGTTAGGAGTACCTATAACCGCTAAGTTTGTATGAGAAGATGTATGAGTGCCAATGAAGCGAAACTAGTCTGTCAGGAGCAGGACAAATGGGGATGCGTGATCTCTGCCTACCCATCTACAGGGAATCAGGCGTGATGTGTATGTATGTATTGTGAGATTTTATTTTATTCCCAGACAGTATGTTATTACTGTTTCACTCTTAAAAGAATTAGAACTAAAATCTCAATCGGAGATTCACACTTGGGTGTAAATATTACATTAGCACGTACCTCGCGCTCCGAAGTTCAGGTACGTTTAAGCGTGCATTAATAATGAACTGGTTCAAATAGTTTTCTCACTCACTCAGCTTCGATTTAGCTTCAGGACTGGCTTATCCATTTAAAATGAACCACTTTCGAAAAGTTACACCTGATATTTTTAAATTTTAGTTGTGAATAAGAATCTAGCAATTTTGGGCATTTAGATATGTAGTTATTTAAGAAGCTTTTCGCCCAAACAAACTAATTTTACCCTTGTATATGAAATCTCATTCAAACCTATTCAGGAGTCATAAACCACGATATATATGCTACAAATTACCGAGATGATTATTTATACCTTAGATTCTATTTACCTCAAAAGGATTTAAAGGATGTGTGATAGCCTTGCTGAAAATTACCCAGATTATATTAAATATCCAAGGTTACATTAATCCCGAAAGGGTTTAAAGACTTGTATATACACGTATGTATGTCATAAGACATAATGTTTTGACGACCTCCGTGGCGCAATCGATTAGGCGCTTGAACGCTAAACGTGAGGTCCCGGGTTCGATTCCCGGTGGAGGCAGAGTTGAGAACTACGCTTTTCTACTGCTTTCCAGTCTGGTCGTTGATTATATATGCTATATATGTATTTATCTATGTATAATATGTATATATTTCTTAAATATACGTTGAATAGTACCCTTAACACAAGTCTTAAATGTACTTACCAAGGGGCTAGTTCAATTGGTGTAATAACGTCCGAAAATATTATTATTATTATTATAAGACGCCTTATATCCAAGTCCCACTACATCACGACACATCCTTCCATATAAGGGCCCTATACACTAGCCTCACCGCCTCCGCCGTCCATCACAAAACCTTTATGCAAGATCAGGGTCGGCATCGTGAGTCGGTTCCCAGGCTCGTGACATTTCGCGGCTGTTGTCGCAAATGCCATCGGCCCTCGTGACTCAAGAGGTACCGTTGGTACAGACTAAGTACGTGTACTCGAGTACTTATATTTGGGTGCTGTCAGAAGTGTAGGGTATCTGTCAGTTTAGAAATGTGATCTGTCAGTTTAGGTGTCACTATGGGGTTGTGATTATATTGATTTCGAATGTTGGTGACAGGTTGTAGTTCTTACAATCCTAGTCCCTAAGATGCCTTTTACTATAATAAATAAGAAGATAGTGTCTTTCTTTTCACGTCTCAGAATGAACCAACGGTATAAATACAAACGAACACTTACGTATAACTATGACTTAACTCTCGACTAAAAATATACTCTATGATTCTAGATACTTCAAATATCAACCGTGTTCACTATATGGCTACTATTTCTACATCATGCCTCTTACAACACAACAACACAAGTAAGGTTTCTATCATGTATGTTATAGACCAAGAATTCTTCCTTCCAGTCTATGGTCTCACGCGTCTACTGTACCTTATCCCGTCTGCCCATACGCCATATCAAAGTTCACATTGAGATCTTAATATCTCACAAGGAGGTTGTAGCTCCATAAAGGTAACTTCAAATGTCAGTTAGAGAAAGCGCTCTAACGAGATTCGACTCTGAGATACGATAGGATTGTGCGAGATAGATAGAAGAGTTGGATAGGATGGTTCTTGTTACCTTTTGTTTAGTAGACGTCTTATTGGTAGTAAAAAAAGCCATTGCCTGAATATATTTCCAGTCTATTTCATTCCTTAGTGCAAAACAATATAAGCTTTACAATTTGCGTATGTACACTTTATTGTGTATAGTAAGAGGCTTGAGCGCCTATCTCCGAAATTCCGAAGGCATGTTTGGTATGGGTCATTCGAAGCCCGCGTATCAATAGATAGACAGCACCCAACGTGATAGGTAGTGAACCGTATCGCCGTATATTGGCACTGACTATTACCTATCCTGAGGGATAGGCAGGTTGCCTCACGATGTTTTCCCTCACCGTTAGCGACTGTAAATTATGTACGTAAATGAAATACACATATTAAAATTTCATTCATTGGTACATGCCAGAGTCGGGATTCGAACCTAGGACCTTTCTCATACGAATTCCGAGGTCTTACCCACTGGGCTACAGCCGCTATTCGTCTTACTGGTTGTAAAAAAAGCATTGTTGAATATATTTCCAGTCTATTTCATTACTTAGTACATAACAACATATGCTTCACGACTTGTGTGTGCATACTCCCTATGTATTGTTGGTAGTCAGAGACTTGAGTGCCCATGTGCAAAATTTCGAAGGCATGTTAGGTAAGAACTACTCGAAGCGCCTGTTTCACTCGATAGATAGCACCCAAGGTGATAGGTAGTGAACCGTATCGTCGTATACTAGCTATTACCTCCTTACGGATAGGCAGGTTTTCTCACTATGATTTCCCTCTTAGCGGACTGTACATGATGTACAGATTATTTCTGACTGTAAACTATAACTTAATATACTAAAGATTATTATTCCTTGTGCAATTAGAGTTTAAAGTATTTATATCTGAAACTGTGGAATGAGAGATTGATGTATCATCTGTAATGTATAATAAGACAAGTCTCCTAAGTACATCACGTATAAGCATAAATAAACCACATCCATTAATCACTTTTAGACAATATAACGACTTATCACAATCTAAGTTGTACTTCAGCTTTGACCTAAAATTAACATGTTTCTATTTCCAAAACTTTCCCATTAATACTTCACCTTGAATGAAAAATATTAAGTGTTTCGATTTCAAAAACTTTCCCAATTATAGAAGTCGCACAAACAGATACCGCAAGTCTGCCTAACCCAAAAAGGATAACAGTCGTGTTGTTTCAAAGTTGAGGGCCGATGTGTGAGGTAAGCCCTCACGATGCTTCCTCCCATGACACGAACGTATCCACCTCACTCCACCTGACAGAGGGAATGTGGATATTTCTTTCGTTATACATACATAAACATCACGCCTGTTTCCCTGTTGGGTAGATATCACGGATCCCCATCTGTTCCGATCCTGACAAAACCCTTTCGTTTCGTGGATATTCACACTTGGCGGTTATAGGTACCTTTAACGTCCATTTCTCAATATACAATTCTCGCATTAAAATAGTATATATATATATATATATAGTTATATCCTAGAACGTGTAATAGAATGATGATAGGTGTTTTTCTTTATGGTAAGTTAAAATAGAGAAAAGAGTGGTATATTAATCTTTAAAAATAGGTTAAATTTGGGCAATTATGAATCGGAACAAAGATGAAACATTTAAATAATGTTCTGTTTACTCCAAATCAAATATATTCCTCCTTCCCTCATTCTTCCATTCCATTCCTAATTTTACCTACGTATGACGTGAAATAATGCAAAATAGCTGCCGTTTTTCCCGGTATATAGTAATCTGACTAGGTGTCAATGTAATCTATTGGACGGTGAGCTAACAACCTATGGATCTAGAATGAACTAATCACGTCTGTCTCTCTACACAGTGTAGATATCCCGTTTCCCCATTTTTCCATTCGGTAATAGATACTAGGTTTTTAGAACTATAGTATTAGTAGCCACTTCAGTGGTCACGTTGACGTCACGCAACTAGTTCGCCCATGTGTAACTCGTTGCGACATTCGGAGCCTTAACAAAAACCTGTCGTCTCATCCGATACGTCGAACCACTTGCAGTGAACTGGAGCTTAGATGTACCTGTTTGTATTAAAAACTATGTATGAGTGACGTAAATATACCTATAACCGCTGAGTGTGTATAGAGAGGTGTATGGATGAAGATGAACGGTAAAAATAAGGATCACTGCGGGGAGACGAATGAGACGAGTTTATAGTTTTCTCAGCAATATGATGCACTTCACTTTTACAGCGCTTGAACACAGTGACAAGTCACGTTGAATGCTGACGTTCTAATGCAGAACTCTAACCTAAGAACCTGAGACTAAACGACAAGAAAAATGTTTAGGGAAGTGTAATATAATTACCGAGATATATCGTATAAGGGTTGGCTTATCAATTGCATTTTTTGACAGTCTCCTAAGATTTAACTTGTACATTTAATTCCACATGCGTTACCTACTATATTAATACTATATACTAATACTATTATACTAATACTATATTTAAATTATATATTCTATTCTATTAACATTTGAAACAAGCACGTGCTTGTTACTCCACTTAAGTCCATCTAAGTCGTGCCTATAAATCACTGCGGCCGGTTTATCTCTGCTGATAAAGCGGAGCCTCTTAAAAGCTTTTATTGATAGCAGCCTTCGTGAATACTAAAACGAGAATGAGTGGAATAATCGAATTAGCAGCGTTTCAGCCGATGTCTGGATTAAATGTCCTTCTTCACGATTTTTAATCCAATTTTTATACTCAGAATACCTACGTGCCTGTAATTTACGTGTTTGTGGTAATTTTATGTTTGAATTGCAAATAGATTTGGAAATATAATATGTATAGCAATGAAAATGTGTTTTTCATTTACGTACATAATTTACAGTCGCTAACGGTGATCCCTCGTCGACAAAACATCGTGAGGAAACCTGCCTATCCCTCGAGATATAGATAGGTGATAGGCAGTACCAGTGCCAGAACTGCAATATGACGATACGGTTCACTACCTATTACGTTGGATGCTGTTTATCTAGTGAAACGCGGGCAACGAGTAGCCCATACCTATCATGCCTTCGGAATTTCAGAGATGGTCACTCAAGCCTTTGACTACCCCGCCACTGATAGCATATGTTTTCGTTGATTACATATGAATTTATTCATTTAAAACAAGTACATGTATCTTATTAACTAGTACCCTCAACACAAGTCTTAATAGACTTACCTAGAGGCAAGTTCGATTGCTGTAATAGTGTCCTAAATATTATTATTAACATACATACACATCACGCCTGATTCCCTGTAGAGGGGTAGGCAGAGATCACGGATCCCCATTTGTCCCGATCCTGACAGACCACTTTCGCTTCATTGACATTCATACATCTTCGCATACACTCTCGCCGGTTATAGGTACACCCAATGTCACCTTTTTTGAATATAGCGTCTTTATTATTATTAAAAGTAAGTTTATAGTACTAAGATGACTATATATGTATGAATACAACGACAATTCTATGCACAGCAAAGCCGTGAGCAACGGAGTTCGTAAGTTGGATAAGCTCAGACCGATCGCGTTGGGCAGAGATAGGAAAATAAAACGACACCCACGCGTCGCAGCGTTGCCATCAAAACACCCCGTCGAGTTAGGCTTAGAGTATACATATATGCATACTAATTTAGGTGTACAATCGTAAAAGAGACGGAATAAATATGTGGAAATTGTGTTACGTTTAACTTTAGTTGGAGGCTAAGAGGAAATAGTTTAGGTGGTGACGGTGTTTAGCTATTGGGTTCGAGGTAGCCATAGAATTACTACCTCCGCGATTGCGCAGATGATTACCTGAACATGTTTGTCGTTGAAAACTCAAAAACAAATGAACCCTAGTCACTTGTGCTAATTTCTAGTTTAAGTGGGTTCGATGTAACCAAAGAACTAACTTATTACGCCAGTTCGGTAATCATTTAGCAAACTTTTAAGTATATTTCTAAGGTAAATAGTTGAGATGAATAAGAACATAAACAAATATTAATGCTAAGTAACATAGTCAGTAATTTTAAAAGTCGAGTCTATTAAAATGTAAGTGTGCACCCGGCCTAAGCTGACTTGCATCTTTGAGGCTATCCTCACGTTGAGAGGATAAACATTACATGGAAACCAGTTCGTGCAGGCTTCGTATGAGCACCATGATTGCTTTGAAAGGGCCTTAGAGCAACACAAAGCATCCTCAAAAAGTTATTTATAACCATACGCATACACATATAAATATAATAACACAGTAACATTCAACATATTAGTTAAAGCTTTCGCCTGTAAGCATTGCAGAAAAAAATAATGCATATAAACCTCATAGAAGATGTAACAATTTTTTTCAGCTATATGTTTTGCTAATTCTTTACTAAATGCCGTGCAATTTTCGCAATCATTATAAAAAAGGACTCTCAATCCAGATGCTTACTACGCAAAGTACTTTTAGTTTGATACAGCTAGTTAGATGTTATTATTACATATATAAAACGAGCTTTATATGTGGTGTACGTCAAGTATATTATTACTAAAAATAAAAAGATATAAATAAGTCACGTCGACCATTTCACGTCTCGAAGAAAAGACATATAATCCCTCGCGATAGAATTTCAACACAATAATTGCTTTGACAAAATCTTAGTACAAATTGCTGCTGGGAAGTTATTTTCGTAGGCCCTGTAACAAGGATATTGCCTCCCACGCACTAAATAAACACCGAGAGCGACCAATCTAACAAATTCTATTTCCAAAGTCATTCTATTTACTTTCATATAGTCGCTAGGAAAAACTGAGTACAGAATAACGACAAGGGAATATTATGTAATATTCTCTTACGAGAATAATAGTTTCACAGGTGTCCGCAATTGCGAAGATAGTGATTCTATGGCCACCTCGAACCCACGTGTTGATCAGATAGTCAGTAGTCAATGTGGTGTAAGCCATGTCGCCTAACACTAACTATTACCTGTTTGGGAACAGGTAGGTTTCATCACGATGTTTTTTTCACTCATCGTAATATTCGACCCATTTCGTAAATGTATTTTTATTACATCGTAACTATCTTTAAATTTCCAAACTACCATTCAACTTAAACAGATTAAACCAGCTTTGATACCAATCATAACTATCCACAAACCCATGAACTAAAACCACCTTATAACCACAAATAACAACAAACCCAAAACCCAGTCAATTATTTAGCCTATCGCCTATACATTTTCCAGTGACAGCTAAATGGCGCATCTAACATTCAAAGCCTTGCGTAGGCTGTACCAAGTACTCGATCCAGGTGGATAGCTAAGTACATCCTTCCCTTGTTTATTCGGAATGTTTAATTGGATTTATCGGGTGCTCGTTGAGAAGGACTAAGGATTACGTGGCTCAATACAATTAAGTGTTGGTTAAGATAAACGGAGAGGCGAAATATGAATAGGGATCGCGTAGATTAGAGATTTGATAGTTTTGGGGTTTCAGACACTCAATTTCTTTCATGTACTTAAGACCATGGTTAAATACTTCAGCGAGTATTTTATTGAACTAGCTATTGTAAATATTACTACTTGTATTGTAAATATTACTTGAACAACGCCTCGAAGAACCTTCTCGGTCGGTAGTTAAATGGAACTTGAAGCAAAACAGTCGCATTTGTGATTAAAAAGGAATATTGGTGACAGTTTACTAACCCATCGTCTTGTAGATTCAATTTATATAGCCTCAGTCTCCTAGTACGCCGCCTAAGATATCCCGTAAAGAAGACGACTAATTAGCACTTTATTTAAAACCATACTAAAACAGCACAAAATAAATCATTGGCCATCGTATTCTGATATATTTAAGGACAGCTTTTGGTCAATGGTCTAGCAAAGGATTCACAACTATCTGCTAGTGAAACCAAGTTAACTGTTGGGGCGAAAGTTTTGATTCGGATCGCCACTAGAACATTTCCCAGTTGAAATTTGCCGTATTTAAATTTAGTTTATCCATTGTCACCGTTTAATTGGAAAAAATATGTGTTTAATTATTACAATATTATGACTCAAAATATTTAATATGTCTTTGAAGTTATACACAATAAAACAAGGAATTAAAACTAACAAAATATTAACAAACTTATAAAATAATTAAAATAATTTACCTATAAATTAAATATATCTAAAAATTTGTCGCTGTCGTTGGAGCGCAAAGTGCCCAATATGCTGGCACAAATATGACGACTATATTATGACTAGTTTTATTGCAAAACACATCACTTGTACTAACTACTTTGAACATAAGTCAGCACTTACACACTGAGAAATAAAAAAAACTCTTGTTACTCTTGTCACTTATTTAATAAACAAACAATAGTGTTTGTTTACGGTGAAAAGGAAATTCTATCAGGTAAAAAGCGAAAAAACGTATATATTCGGCCGCGGATATTGAATCTCTTTGCCCATCGTAAAGGATAATGTTATGTTCCACCAGTGAAGTGTATTTATGTATAACGACACGCAGTATTGAAACCTAAAACCCGCAAATAACAAGACAAGTTCGCAACAGCATAACAAATCACTTTGAGTCTCTGCTCACATATAAAAGGACATCTAGCGTGAATCTATGTAATTGGATATGGCGTGAAGATTCACGACCTTCCCATTGGGGCAATGACCTATGACTATTGCTGATGAACTATTCTGTTAAGAACCTCCCACTGAGTACTTGAAGGTGTATTCTAAACTCCAAATGAATTGAGAACAAAGCCTTCTTAAAACTAGTACATACATATAGACATACATACGCTTCATTGTTTTATTCCTTACATACATACTCGTACATACACATCACGCCTAATTCCCTGAATAGGCAGAGATCACGGATCTCCATCTTACCCGATCCTGACAAAGCACTTTTGCTTCATTGACACTATTTCTAACGTCACCTTATTATTCCTAACATATTATGTCCAATGCTTTTTTTACAAGGAGACATATCCTTGTGAAAATTTGTCAAAAGTGTCGGCATTAATGTTAAAAATAATAGTCGAATGTTGCTAGCATTTCGTCAAGCATTCTATCCTATTACCTCTAGTTACTCAGTCGCTACAATATGGAAGAAAAAAACTATATAAAACATTTATTAGCTAGTAATGTATACTTTCATGTGATTAGAATAGGCTAATCTATTACTACTTTGAACCATACAGACCAATGTCTCTTGCATCACTCATTTCCTTACTTTATCAGAACTTCTATACTTTACATTATGGTCCATTCTTTGGTCTATTCTTCTATACTTCACATTAAGCATCCTTGTATTGTGATTATCATTTTATACTTCCAATCATTTACAATACAAGAGTTACAAAAGATGATAGAGTAGCAGCACAAAGCTGCGAATTCGGTCAAACAAAAGACATTCGATTTCCGAAACCACAAAAGTTTCGGTCGTTCGGTCGTTGTACGCAATCATTAAGGAGAAATGAAACACCGAATCTAGAATCATTATTCAAACCCACAGTCTGCCGGTACAGAGCTAAAATAAAATTAGAATAACAATATGGCTGAACTAATGCGGCACACCAACGTTGTTTGATTGTGTATGAATATAATACATATATACATTCACGACCTTACAACCCTATCGGGGTAGTGAGGTTGAATATCCACAATGAACTAAGGTTTTTTACAATGGTAGTTATGATTGAGATGTACCCTGTCTTTTACGTAAAATAGACCAAAGTTAGTTTTGTATACGGTGACATGCCATTCATGTACAATGTATGTATGCCACATTTACCTTCTCGTTAGATACTGATTATCAGGTTAAAGTTTAATATTAATATATTTATTTATTTCTTAACATGCCATACACTTAACTAAGGCTAAGTCGGCTTGTTGAATATTAATATAAATTTAAGGAATTTAGTTATTCCGATTAATTATGTTTACAATTATCTGGGATAATAAATTTTTACAGTAATTTAAGATGATTCGATTTTACTAAATATTAATCAAATATTTATATGTTACGCAAAATAAAATAAAGTGTAGTTATACTTTTGGTTCTTCTGATTGAATAACAATTTGTACGGTATATTTAATCATTTAAATTACAATCACTCATTCTTATTATACAAAACTTATCTAGTCAACATATTATATCATATTACGGTTAATTATTTAAATAAAGTCCCTAGATAATTTAAAGGACAGGTCCTTTCTAAGCCATTCACCTGTCTGTTGAGCACATAATACGACTTGTATTTACGTACAGCTTAATTCTGGGTTGTTAAAACGTGGAATTAAATTTATGTAATTCGATTGCTTCCTTCATTTAAATCAAGTTTATGGCACCGGTCTCCTAAAACGTAGGTGAAGAATCAATCAATAGGTAAGGAAACTTGTAAAAACTTAATGTCTTGTAATTAAGTGGTTACTAGGCAACCAAGAGTATTAAATTCTAGTTGATGAATACATCTGTCAATTTAACAACGCCTTCCTATTGAGATCTAATAGATAGTTAAGGAAAGCGTAGGTTAGTGAAATCACAGCAAATGAACCAGAGTATCCATTAATTTAAGTATTTACTAACTTTGCTATTTAGGTAAATCATAGGCGTTGAGTGGTCAACAGCTGTATTGTAATATAAGTGTACTTTATTACCATATTCAATACTTTTACCAAATAAATTAGTAACAGTCGTAATACATCCATACATATACATCACGCCTGATTCCCATGTAAAGATCACGGATCCCCATCTGTTCCGATCCTAACAAGCCACTCTCGCTTCATTAACGCTTATATTACTAAATTGTCAATTTATGCTTTTAGAGTTGAACAAAATAACAATATCTTGGTATATATATAAAAAATATCCAACGTAAATAGAAACTAATTATAGAGTAAATAGAAACTTAGTATTTTATCAAGTGCCATAAACACACATTCCAAACACTCTACGATAAATAGCACAGTTTCTATAGAGTCAAAACCACACAAACCAGAGCGTTTGAAAGTGGCACAAAGGCACGCCAATGATTACCCCGTACAATAATATTGGTTGGATATTAAAATTTTGCGCACCAATCGCCCGAGAGGCAACAACAATGTCTCCGCGGGCTCCGATCGCGATTAACTGCTTATGTATAGGTTAGGCTTTATGAAAATATTGACAATGTACATAAATATATAAATAGAGATGTCTAGTCTGTACTTCATGGAATTTGGATGGTTAAGAAATCAGAGGATATTTAAAATATAGTATATTGGTATTCCTTTTGATATATATTTGTCTGCAGCATTACCCTTATTGTGATAAATCATGATCAAAGCTCTTACGACTTTAAACTCTTTCGTTGTAGTAAGAGGCTAGGGTTAAACTTCAAAACTGCATAATATAGGACTTTAGCCACTTAGATCTTTGTAGTAAAGCTGTCAGGTGATAAAATTGTCACTGATTACTGACACTGACGATTCCATAATTATCCAGCAGCTTAGATAGGTTTCCTCACGATGTTTTCTGTCACCTAATCTAGTACAGAGAAAAAACATTAAAAGATGAAACCCAGACTATAAGTAAGCAGCAGAGCCGCTATCTCAGCCAGGGCATCGGCGGACAAGCAACATCGATTGTGTTCCTTACTCGATTCATTAGTTAACAAAGTTTAATTAATGTTTATTAAACAAAACCCGATTAAAAAGCTCCGTTAGTCGCTGCGATTCGTGGAATTGTAATGGGAAATGGAATAATTTATTCGACGTTTTGCTTAAGCGAAGTTGTCTGCCTGAATAATTCTGATTCCTTGCACATTGGAAATTTTGTTATGGGAAGTTTTGATTTGGCATTGAAATATAATAAATATAATAGAGTTAAACTACTTCCTTCGTGGTTTTGTAATTAACTAGGGGAGAATAGGTTTTGTTAGGTTTTAAGTCTCATCCACGCAATAATGGCAACCCAACTCATGAAAAAGCTAAATGTGATAAAAAAAATCTATAAATTTTGTTACGTTCATGGTTACCCAAACCTCTGACTACCTCTTTAAGGACAATGCTCGTGAACTGTATGTATATGCTGTTCTATACACCCATCCGCGTACAACGAACGTTAATACGCCGTAATACAAAGGGTATTCTGCCAAACCAGTCGGTTGTCAGTATTCAAATGCAGCCTAGTTAGGCCCTGCCTTCGGAATAGGAGGCTTGTGGTGACGACGGTAACGAGCACTCTCCACTCGATGGGCTGGCTTTGCTTCAGGGTGCCTATTCTGTTAGTACAGAAATTTGGTATTACATTTAAAGTCTTTCTAATCGCGATATAATTCAGGATAGATAGAAATTTGACGTAGGTCAGTTTTTTGGGGCTTGATTCTGTATCAAAGGGTGCAGGGTTCAAATCTCGCCGAGATGGATACCTGAACCTCTGACAACCCTGTAAGGGTTAATAGTCATGAACGCGTTTGTCACTTGAACCTCTGACTACCCTGTAAGGTTTAATGGTTGCGAACGCGATTTGTTTTTGTTTAGATAAAATCTTGATAATCAATAATATAAATATAACCATATTAACATTATTACTGTCTATCACATGTAAGATGGACAAAACCTAGGAGATAATCACGGTTACGTTTAAATTTGAGATGCCTTGATTTTTAAATACTAATGACTGGATAGTGTCATGTAACCTTATGTAGCTCGTTGTCTGTTATAATACAAATTGAATTTAATATGACCATAAATTACCTTCTACGCTATAGCAGATATGGATATGAGAACCTCTACCTTCACTAATAGTGTTTGAAAAGGTCATTTTATATGTATGTATATAAAAAATGCATCGCACAGCTGGTTACATTCAATTACACAACCAACAGCCACCATATTTAGTGTAACAGAATTTAACATTCTATTAAACTAACCGTAAACTCGAATCACACCTAAGTTCAGGCTTGTGGAAACTTGTTGCTATTAATTTGCGTACGGCCAGCAAAGTGGAATTCACAGTACGTCCCCGTCTCGGAATAGTTTGCCCGCTAATAGTCTTTGACTCGACCCTTGTTAATGGAGTGTTATAGTCAGGAATAATGGCAACCTTGTATTAATTGCTGAGAAAGGAATTTATGAGATAACGATCGATATAGCATCTAGTGTAACTATGTTTCGTAACTAGCCGGTAGCTGTGGACATTCTATTTAAATCCTAGTTCATGACGCGGATAGTTGTTACGGAGAAGTTGTCAAAAGTGACGGTGAAACTTGGGGTAGTAATATATCTTTGTAAGATGAGCTAGATAACATCAGCATATTAGTACGTTTATAGTTAGTCGTAAGTTTATTAGATATCTCTTTCTTAAAACAGATTAAATACATATAATTAGATAATTAGGACTTTTTCTTGTATCTACTTCGGCTTTTATGGGAATGATTGTGTATGAAAATTGTAAATAAGGTACAAAAGGTCCAATGATATTTCATTTACTGACTTTTTGATTTCATTGGTTTGCATTTTAATTATTGCTTGCGAACAAAGGGTCTGTGTTCGATTAATTTGGAGTATCAATGTTTCGTGAAATACGTGTAATTTTACCCTAATATAATTATAGCTTTGCATATGATTATTACATAAACTAAGTGTATAAAAATTACCTTGACATATGATAGTATGTATTATTATTAAAAAATATATACGTATTTACCCGGAAAACTTATTTTTCTGGAGCTCGATCGGCCTATAGAATCTATTCACAATATTGTCCTTGGAGGTCGTCTAAAGCGGGATATTTTTTTGAAATCAGTCGAAATAAATTGGCGTCCATCCATCACGGCGGGCGCTGGGCCCATAACCTGCACCTGCGTATCATATCACAACAATCCCGTTATAGGCTGTCGCATACACCATTTTTTCATACCTTATCCTTCGAAGAGAACTATTATACCGTGACCTCCCAAGCTTCATTAGCCCCGCAGTGCGTGTATCGTTCTATTATTACCGCGCAGGTCAAGTTAGGTTGGCCTCATCTGTTATGACGGCTGACTCGGATTTCGTCGGAAACAAAGTCATTTTTCGTGACCATTCCGAAAACAGTGCGACCTACTTTCGGACTGAACAAATGTGCCTTTATTTCGGCGGAACACGAGCCGAACCGTTACGAATTTCGATAATGTTTGCGAATAAAAGTTTTAAGTGCTGTGATTGAAAAATGGGGGCATTGACCCTTCGTTACGTACATAGAATTCACTTCACAAGCTTTCCTTACAGGCTAAAAAGAAGGTCCAGTCTCCACATTGATATACAATTTCTAAATTATTTTATTCTATACAAACTCATATATACAGTTTTACAATGAACTCGTAACAAGTGAAGTACATATCTTTTAGATTCATAACATAACATACGCTTCACGACTTGTGTACACACTCCCTTTTTATTGTGGCGGGGTAGTCGTCGTAGGCTTGAGTGCCCATCTTCGAAATTTCAAAGAACTGATAGATATGGGTCACTTGAAGCCCGCGTTTCACTTGATAGTAATAGAAAACCATTGTGCCTAATCTTGTAAATAGACATTAGTCAGCACATGCGCTATAACTGTGTAACATAGGCAGATTGCGCTATAACTGTCAAATTAGATCCTAGACAATCAATCTTACGCAAATTATATTACATGTATTCTTAACTCACTTATACATGCAATTACAGTGACGGGCATAAGGGTTAATGATGTATATATCTATGTATATAACACGTTGGATACTGATCTTGATTTTCGAGTGGCCATAAAGCATCAAAATGCTCAGATGGTAGTAAAAATTCAACTTTTGACTACCCCAAAAGGGTTTTAAGTATGTAAATGCATACGTATGTATATAGCCAAAGATTGTTTACCCAAAAGAGGAATAACGACGCTATACAAGCTTTGATTGTTGCAATTAAATCAATTGTCTAGGCAGATGGGGCAATTTCCTTGGACAAACGATTGTGCTTTTAAAAAGTTAAAAGACAATGAACTCTCTAATATTATTAAGTCACGGAACATTTAAGTCTGTTTTTGTTCTATTGTTTCAACCAACCCACGGCTCTAAGATTCATGGTCAAGTGGATTTGGAATTGACGCAAATAACGCCACGACATACATATTAAAATACTTATTAACCTGTACGAGTACTAGATCAGGTAGTAGATATTTGAACACAAACTTTCTTTTAAACTTTTTTCGGCATGAAGTTGGTCAAACAGCCATGAGAGTTGATAGTTTAATGTAGATACGATAGCAGTCATTAATAAATGCCCCTTAACAGTAATATTAACGCGATAGTGAATGTTTGTATAGCCAAAGTTTTATCCATTATTTATCTTTAATTTAATAACAACCGAGAAACTTCAAAAAAGTTTTAGGTTAGTTAAACAATTTTTAATTAGAACTGAAAA
This sequence comes from Leucoptera coffeella, assembly GCA_030578115.1. NCBI lineage: Eukaryota > Metazoa > Arthropoda > Insecta > Lepidoptera > Lyonetiidae > Leucoptera > Leucoptera coffeella. Next base: position 50,046 of record JAMBLF010000480.1, read on the forward strand.
TTGTCTCAGTAACATACCCAAATGAAAGGCAGTCTGACATTCCATCTGACTTATATCATGTGTGTAGGTATCTAAATTTGTATAGAGTATCACTGCTTAGGCCAAGTAACGGATCTCGGGCAAGACAATAACGAATCAGCCACGGTCTGCGATAGAGATAGGACCAAGCCGTCTGGCGCATGCATTGCCATTGTTCACTTTAGAGTTCTTTTAATGAAATAAATATATGGGTACGTAATTTAATTTTCAATTTATGCCTATGACAAAAAAAGTTTATACCCTACAAGTCTTAAAGAACTTAAGCCCAAATTAACTCTACACTTAGGCAGAGTATACAGTTAATTTGGGTAAAGGGTAGGAACCCTTCGTCGGTTCTTGGAATTATAATGTTTATGAACATCATATAGGAGTAGTCAAAGACTATGTAATTATGTGTTTTGTCAAGTATCGTAAAATATAGTCTAAACTTATACATAAGTCAACCAAATAAGTAAAGATACGCACTTGATAATCATCAAAATGTCTTTAAATTTGTCTGATGCACAAAACAAGTAATATTATAAGAACGTAATTACAAATTGCCATCATAAAAAAATATTAATTCAAAAATTATCTATCTCACTTTTTATTTATAGCCGCCAAAAAATGGCGGAACCCAGTCTTTTAAATCCGGATGGCGACGCCCTAACTCTTTCAGCCGGCCACTGCGTAGCAAAAAGGTCAGATCTCATGCCACAGATTACTGGACTAGAAACGCAGAGAGCAGAATGTCTAGTCGACGGAAAGATTGATGGCGGATGCTGTATCATGGGCCAGATCGGCCTTTTCATAAAATTCAGCCTCAATAAATAAAGGAGACCTTATTGCTTTCGACCTCTTTTCTAAACACATACGCACCACGACCTTTATACATTGCTAGTTAATGTTGGCTAAAGTATACAAGTCCGATATTGCGGAGTTAATAATATAAGTCACATCTATAGATAGGTAACAAGAAGTTTTTTATACTAAAATAGTAATATTTTTGTAATCAGTACTTGTACAAAACAAAATGGAATATCTCCAATTAGGATACAAGCTGAGGCATTTAGTTGGTTTAGGTGACCAGAAACCTCTGACTACCCCACAAGTAATACTTGTACGTTATAGCCACCAGCTTATACCCACTTAAACCCTACACGTTGTTCTCTGAGCAAACAAAGACCATTTTCTGTCCGATGCTCATTCGCTACACTCGTTATAATAGCAACATCGTCTGCATACAATAGCCCGCAGTGATAGTGCCTGCATAGAAAGCTCCAGTGTGTGGGCAGCTTAATTTAGTCTAGACGGCAGACTGTGTGCAGCTTAACCGCAGACTGCTTATATTTTTTTATCGAGACAATTTGAAAAAGGAACTGGCGGTAACTGTATTTTGTTTTAGTGGTCAACTATGTATATATATCTATGTATGTATATATGTTCATAAAGGAAAAGATACGTGAAATTAGATTTATTTATGTAGTTTGGACTATTATTCTTTTAATTTAAAATTCCAGACTGTCTCCATTACATAGAATTAATTCAACAAAATACTGAAAGTCACTTGAGATAAATAAATCTGTTTGGTGGGACGTAAAAGAACGCTAACTAGCTGTTGTTCATACCGGCATGTCGTAAGAGGCGACCAAGGGACTAGTAGTAGGTGGGAGCTTATAGGGTGATAGGCTAGTAAAACATAAAACATACGCTTCACGACTTGTGTATACACATTCCCTTTTTTATTATGGCGGGGTAGTCAGAGGCTTGAATGCCCATCACCGATAGGCTAGTAACTTGTATCATATAACAACGCAAGCCTGAAATTCATGCTAAAACGAGTCTTAGAGATAATATTGTGTCTTCAAGGTTCTGTCCACCCCGAAAAAGATTAAAAGACGTCAATGTATATATCATGGTAGAAAGTTTCCATAAGGGCTGGTAGTATTACCCCATTGCACAGCTATGCTGATGCGCTGGGCAGAATACGTACCGGCCCTTGAGTCCCCGCTGGCCTCCACCAAACGGGAAGCGACCTCCTTTACAAAAGACTTCGTGCTCGGACCCCACGGGCCCAGGGTCTCCACAGCAAAAGGTACAAAGTGGTACTCAGTAGTAACACCGCTGTAATTTCGGTACTTCAACAAATCTTTTAGGTTTTAGTCATCTCAAACGGATATCTATCCGTTATATGGATGTTATTTCTATTAAAACTTTCCTCAAGATGACTGTATGCATATTATGCAATGTAGTGAGTCACTCGATACTCGGCATAACCAACGAATAGCTCGTCAAACTATATGACTCATAATAGACAAATACTTTACAGTAAATATTACTTAACGCGGTTTCTAAGCTAGCAAAACTTCACGAATATAAAGCATTTCAGGATAGACAGAGCCTTGAATGACTGTACGCGTTTCATCAAATAGTCAAATTTAATTATAGTAAATGTAAGTTTATCGTTGGGCACTCAAGCTTCTGACCACCCCGCCACAGTAAAAAAGTGCGTGTGTATACATTAATCGAGAAACGCATGTTATGTTTTTGTTTAAGTCTATCATCATCTTGTAGTATTATATTATCTGTGATCTTATAGTCATCACTATATAATAGTCAAATCTTATAATGGTCTTATTCTTCTTCCATTTTGTTCTCGTGAAGTCTTTTTTTTACGTCCTAAGGATATGAAACCTCTAAACACCTCAAAAAGGCAATCGGTCGTGATGTGCCCGTGTATCATAACATGTACGGAGCCATTATAAATGATGTTTGAATTTGTTTGTTGATAATTAATGTGTGTCTTTCAAATATTGACATACATAAACGTGAGTTAGCTAGCCCATCGTCCAATGACTTTCAAATTTTTATATTAGTCATATCTAACAATATACATAGCACCGTTACTTGGAGACACGTGTTTTAATCTCCAAAAATGTGGATTAATATAAGGTAAATAATTAATTGCACATCAAAAATACTGAAATATACACGAAAATATGTATAGCTAACGTTCAGAAAAAGTTAGCTTAGAATTGCGATTATATCATAACTGATGGACCATGTAAAAGCAGGTCTACCCATAAACTTTGTTTCATCCTAAACAGAAGCTGATTAAAACTTAGACGACTTTTCCAGTATATCACTTTTTCGGTACCATTTCGTATAGATACTTACCTATTCTTTGGAATAGGCAAAGACAGAAACCTAACATGGTGACAAGGAATACTATCTGGTGAAAAATGGCTTCGATGTGTCAATAGACTAATCACTACAGGACACGCGAACCTATAACTACTATACAACGTAGTTAAGAGGTTCCATTGATGTAGCATAATGATAGTGTATGAGTTTGCATACTTACGTAAACATACAAATAAGTATCAGAACCGTCTCCCTAGTTTAAACCTATAAATAAACATATGTATGTTCGTAGTAGGTCGTGTATTTAGAAATCAGATATACCTGTCTTTTATATTTCTTTCAATACATTCACGTCCTTTAATCACTTTCGGAATGGACAGAACCTCGATGATATAATATCTCGTAGGTTATTTTAACACGAATATTGGGGTTATAACAAATGTAACATTTTAGACGGTTTGTCAGCCCATCTCGTAATAGATTCCATTCACTCCTAGTCCCATACTTTCCACCTACAACTAGCTATTTATCATCTTTCTTTAGTAAACTAATGATAGTTTAGTCCACTATACCTGTACAGATAGGTACGTATAGAGAAGTGATCTCGAAGCCAGTTGAGCCCACGCAGAGCGGCTTACGAGTGAATGCATCTGAAGCAGGCCATCGACCCCTGCCTCCTCCACCACCTCTAACAATCGGTGCCTGATTGAAATCAGCCGTTATGCCTTCCAATAGCCAGCACTTGAATGGAAATTAAGACTTAGCTTAAGTCACGTTTGTAAAAGTAAGCTTGTTTGTTAATCGAACATTAATGTAATTAAAGAATAGTATCTATGAATTTTATTGTAACATACGTGAAAATCTCGCCTGATTCCCTGTAAAGGGGTAGATCTCCATTTGTCCCGATCCTGATTTCATTTGATCCTCTTTCGCTTCATTAACACACATACACTTCCTCATACACACTCGGCAGTTATAGGTACTTCCACATCACCATTTTCCACTAATCATATCCCTTTACCACTAATGATATGCTTTCTATCTGTCTGTCATGTGTCTTATGGGGCCGGCCCCCTAAATAACCGCCTTTCCACTTCACCTATATAAAGGTAACGTATGTGTATATATAAATCAAGTAATGTTACGAGATATATCTATATATATATATATATACATACGTTACCTATCCGTATAGAGACTTTGGTAGATTTTATTTTTTCTATTCCTTCGCTTCTCCGATGCTTCCATGCGTGATTGTATGCACATTTTATACATTTTTTTTAGTTAAATTAGTTTTAGCCTTATTTCACTCATAAACTTTATTATTAATATAAATCAACGTCTGTATATGGCTGCATGGTACACTATAAAGGTATATTATAGGTTGGATCTTAGCTATATAGTATAATTGTTAACTTACTGTTAACGGTGAGGGAAAATATCGTGAGGAAACCTGCCTATTCCTCGGGATAGGTAACAGCCAGTGCCTGTATACTTCGATACGCATACACGCGTAAACTTCGTATCACGTTAGGTGCTGTCGAATTATTGAAAAGCGGGATTTGAATGGCTCATACCTGACATGCCTTCGAAATTCCTGAGATTTACACTGAAACCTCTGACTATAAGTACCACCACATTAAATAAAAAGTAAGTATGCATAGACAAGTCCTGAAGCGTATGTATCACTCCAGAATTTCAAACAACACTTGAAACTCTATCCACCCTACCAAGAATAACGGACTATGTTATGTTAAATATGATTCACCATTCAGGGGTCAATAATACCCATCTTAGTTTTTTAATATCTCTGTACATTTTTTGCTCCGTCTTCTAAGTAATCAATAATAGGCGGAGTTCATGAACCGAGCACACGCTAATCTCATTAGCTGTGGACCCAAAAAGGCTCTATGATTGACAGGTGGATGGAACTAGAAAATGTACTTATGGTATTATACATACTGAGATTAGGCCGTACGTAGTTGTTAAAGTTTCATGAGTAAATGTCCAAAATAAGCACAGAAACAATGTTGCTCATTATACATCCAATTTCCAATGCCTTTTACTGAAAAAGACTAGTCCCAATATTTAATCGACTAAAATTATAGTAAAAAACCTACCTTTTAATCAGATGAGTTGATAGTCTCTGTGTAAATCTATGTTCTAGATATTTAAGGTTTATGGTATAGATATTTACTATTACTCATTTAGTGAAAACTGATTTCCAACATTCTTCTTGATGGCCGAGTTTGCCTGGGACGGGTTCACCTCAATCATGGTGATTTCAAGATGTCACAAATCTTATTTATTATATATTAACAAACATTTAGATGGAACGACAACTAACAAGAGTATATTGCTTCCATTAGATCGCTAAAATCGCGGAACTATTCAATCAACATCGATACATCTATCATCAATGTAACAGTGCCTCTTCAACTTCACTTTTCCATCCTTTTGTCTTGACACCCAAAACAAACCAACGTTAATATTTATTCAATGACATGTAAATATTCCGAAGTCATTCACTTTATCATAATAAATTCAATGGCCAGCTAAGTGCTGTGGATAAACCTCAACCGGACTTGCCTGAGTCATATTTTGTATGTCTATATTCACGAATGGTTCTTAGAAGCCTTTTGTATTATCCAATCAGGTCTTCTCAGTTTTGCAAATCATGCAATTATATGAAACCCCTTTTAGAGATTTCTTGCAGTTGCTTCGTACGTAGCCAATAAGGGGTCATTCCCGTACATTTACGATTGCGGTTTATTAATATATTTTCTAACTTGCGGATGGTTGAGGTGGTATGGTGTAGGATTCGTGACAGAAGGTTTCATGCACAATTTTGAGCAGGAGCTATAGAGCAATGCAATTTTTCGGGTATTTAAAAAGTTGTACTTAATTATTTACTCGCATATTACAAATGACCTCTATGGTGAAATAAAAGTTTGTGATACCAGCTTTGATTCCGGAAAAGTGTAAAAGTCAACGCCTGTACATGACGATACAGCATCAGGTATATTTGGTCGTGAGTATTATAAATATATTTATCAAACCTTACCTCAATTTAATTTTGCAAGGGCGAATGTTTAAAATTACGTTTAATATTCGTATTAAAAAGGCAACAAAACGCAACGGGAAGTACCTCTAATATGCATGCGTACGTTACTGTTCCTAATATTTGCTCCTTACTGCAATTAGTTTGCACGCTGCATCTAGCGTACAAAATCCTTGGTCATGGCTTCCAAGCAAAATGAAATTACTTAAGCATACGTACTTATATACACAAGTTATTTTATTGCTTTGAAGATAGAAAGAACTTTGGAGACTGTATATCTCGTTAGTGACTTTTATCATTAATAATAAGACTTTTATTAACTTAAAACTGTACATATGCATTAACTATACACTAAAATTATAACTAAGCAACACAAAGAAAAAGCATTCATTTATGGTATTAATACATTACTCCCATTATCTTATTAATTTAGGCTTAATGACATTGTTTTAGAATATCAATGACTATTTCTCAGGTTAATCACACAGCCTTCTTTTGCAACTATTATAAGAAAGATCAGTTCCTCATATTTTTTTATAAATAGAAATAGTAAGTATTCTATTAACGTTCTAACTAGCATAAAATAAGGGACTTTTCGTACTTAATCTGTATAACTATTAAATCCTTTAGCAGGAAGCCCAAAAGATTGCCATATTTAACCCTTGATCACTTGATCCCTAATTTCGAGGGTAAATTGAAATATTACCAAGTAATGTAGCAATCTCGCGAAACCCTTCATTTTTCCTTGTTTATTTTTGTAGGACGTTTAAGACTCTATTCATGGTTTGGACTCAAAGGGAACGGGTGTTATGAGGTTTTTTATCACGTAATAAAGGTAAGGAAGTTATAGGATTTTTTATTTTTATTTTCGAATAAATGGTACCTTAGCACTCATTGTTGGAAGATATATCATTTTATAAAGATTTTGCCCATCCCCAAAAATTTCACATATTTATGAATGTATTCTGAAACTAGACTTCGGTTAATTTAATAATTAATGCTACGCACACCTAAGACAATAAGAGTTACCTGAATATGAATATAAAATGGTGAAAATCCAACAGTATTTTTAAAAATGAAAAGCTTTCATAGAGACGATATCTTATATACGAGTATCAATATAAAATTTCCTTCCCAACTTTATTTTTATCCTTTCTAACTTTATTCACGGACAAACTATAAATGCGGTTCAAAGACAAGACAATACACTTTCGAGATAATAATCTGAAGCCATCCTCTTTCCTGGCACATATTGCCCTCTACGTGACCCCTACGTGCCATTATATCCGTGATCCTAGTTGCTTTTCGAATACTCTAATATCTTATTTAAAGTCTTATCTTCGTCTTATATCGTCTTATAAAATATCTTATTTATTTATTCTAAAGTAAATGTTATTCTAAGTGGATGGCTTAAACATTTTTATATTATTGAAGATATATAAAATTAAGTTTTCTTTTTCATAATGCAATTTCTGCCAATGCTTTTTCTACAAAATATGATAGAAAAACCATTTTATGATAAAACCAAGCTGTTATATATTAACCATTGGACAATTAAGGTATCTACCAAAACTCAGATTTTATATCTTTATTTCTCTCTTTCGGAAAAGTTAAAGATCGTGGGGACACCTCCTCAATTTTATTGCATGTATGAAAACAGCAACAAAATTCTTCGATCTTTTAACTATTAATTATTAGGGTAATGGTCAAAATTCCGGTCGTCTCCTCATGAAGCATCACTGAACAATAACCAAACACTTGTATTCTATATATGCGCATCTCTCTGCATATAAACATAATCCATCCAATTTCCCAATTCACATTCTCCACGCAATATCAGTGGGGTTCATCATTGGTCAGCCGCGTTCTCAATCATCTGACGAAGGCTGTCAAAGGCCCTCAACATTGGGCCAACTGACCCACGGACCCTGATTGATTTCCACCGAGATAGCCGAGGGGCCAATTTATCAAAATCCTAATGGTTATAAATGGGATAGAGGTATGAATGACTTGTCACAATTGATTAGCTTTGGAGTGGATTGTAGAATGTTTTTAAATGGAGAAAAGCGTTGCCATGGTTACGTGTGAGAGGTTGTGAAATGTAAGTGTATTAGAAATTAAAGGTCCACAAACACAAGAAAAATATATGAGTAATTCTTAATAGTTTTCCTTGTATGTCAGATTTAATTTTTTGAAGAGTTATGATTTAAACTTATATAAGACAAGTCAAATTTAAGTAACCATCGTTTGCAACATAACATACGCTTCACGACTTGTGTATACACAGTCCTTTTTTATTGTGGCGGGGTAGTCAGATGCTTGAGTACCCATCTCCAAAATTTCGAAGGTTTGTTAGCTAGGGGTCACTCGAAGCCCGCGTTTCACTAGATAGACGAATCATTTGCAGTTCCAAATATTAAGATGATGATGAATATTCTTCTATTTAAGTTTCTTGAGTAAACGTTTACTTGGTATCCTTTAACAGTTCCTTCAAACCAAAACTACACACATAACTTAACTTTGACGACCTCCGTGGCGCGATCGGTTAGACGCCTGAACGCTAATCGTGAGGTCCCGAGTTCGATTCCCGGTGGAGGCAGAATTAAGAACTTCGCTTTTCTTCTGCTTTCCAGTCTGGTCCTTGATTATATATGCTATATATGTATTTATCTATATTTAATAAGTATATATTTCTTAAACATACGTTGACTAGTACCCTTAACACAAGTCTTAAATGAACTTACCAAGGGGCTAGTTCAATTGGTGTAATGACGTCCTACAATATTATTATTATTATTATTAACTATCCCCATAGCCTCTCCTGCTAAATGACCTCACCGTGCCTGACTCCACCAATCACTTCCATCAATACCGATTACAAAAAGGAAGAGCTCTGCACATTACATCACATTAAGCTCGACAAGAGGTATCCGTAAAATCGCCTAGCCAAGCATTTAAATGAGCCGTTATTATTAATTCGAGACGCTGTGATCGTGATTTTATTACTAGGCCACCAACGCACTTCCTAGCCACTCAGATGAAATACGCCTTTATCTCTTAAGGGTAGGTAGAAGTCACGTGTCCGCAATAACATGGACTTTTTATAATTGTACGTTATAATTGTAGCCTTTCTAAAAAAAGGACATGTTAGGTTAGTTTAAAAAATTTTCGTCATCAAAACATACACATATTCACGCCTCTACGTTTCTAAGGGGATAGGCAGAGATGGATGGAAGCTGATAAATCTCTCTAGCTTCACTCACACCCTTCACACCTTCTCATACATGCTCTTCTATTCTTCACGCTGCATACACCCTCCTTGAGAAGAATGTTTCTAATTTGATCTGCATATGTTCTACGCGGTCTATCCCGTCCAACTCTACCTTCCACTTTGGCTCTATAAATAACTTCATCATTAATCACATCATGTTAATGTAGTCAGTGATTCTATTATATAACATAAAAAGAATTGTGTCATAAAATAAATACCAACACATAATAAAGAGTAACTTGGTTGAATATATCCACCCCTTCGGATATTACTGGCGTGATACATATCTATGCCCATAAAGATAAACTAAATTATGCGTACGTGTATAATCTTTAGGGGCCAGTGACACCGTACTGAATCATAATAATAGAGAAACTGTTCTCAGGGATTTCCCAAATGCGTGTTCGTGTCACACTAAGATTTGCACAAAAATAATGAATTCTAAAAACGTCTTAGTCTTTTGTTTTCCATTTTTAAATTCTCTTTCCCATGATATACATAGAATACAATTGAACTAGTAAACTTTTGTTTAATATACACATACTAATTGGGTTGGTACATATCATTCACGCCTCTACGTCCCCAAGGAGATAGGCAGAGACTATCGATCACCACCTGGAACGATTCTGACAAATACATGCTCTTCTATTCTTTACGCTGCGTACACCCGCTTTGAGAAGAACTTTGAATCAATTAATATAATAAAATAATATAGGCCGCGTCCTGAATTACTTAACTATCATTGATCACTAGGTATTCTATTCGCTCAGTCGTTGAGGGCTTGACTCTGTATCACTGGGTACAGAGTTCAGATCCCACAGCATTTATTAATAAGAATGATGTTGATGAAGAAAACATAGTGAAAGCTTATAAATGGCAGCACAGCTTACATATCCTTTAAATTTACCTGTAGTTACTTGTAAACTAGGTACTGGGTGGTCATATAATTACTAGACGGACCAGCGAACTTCTGACTACGAAAGGGTTAATGTTCATGAAAATGTTTAATCACAAGAGTACGCTTAAACACCAAAAAGGCCGATCATCCGCACCGACCTTCTTAGAGAAACAAGCTCATTTTACGGCAGCCTTAAGGACATAATATGAAACTGGTATTGCTATAAAATGTTTAAACTGGCAATAAGGTACTCAGCAAATTGGTACTCAAACCAATATTGGTGTTGAAATCTCCAAGCTAACGTACGTATAACGTAATAAAGAAATTACAGCTTTTACGTAGGTACAGGCGAGTGCTGGAATTGTAGGAAACATTAGGTAAGCTTTCACAGTGCGGCTTACAGCGTCCACGAAGTTTTTATGTAGTGACTAATTGAGAGAGGCAAAATGATTCTTTCATTACGAAGACTAACCACCATTTATATGTTTTGTAACTACCTGTAAATAAGTAGACACGTGGATCCATTGAACATAAGATAAGGGACATATAAAACATGCATTTATATGGAATAGAAGGCTGTCAATGTCTTAACACGTGGTATCAAAAGAATACATTAATAATTCATCCAATAGATAAAGTTAAAGTGTCCATAGAGCTTGTGATGCACAGATTAGAGATCCCGCCACATAAGCTGGCAGTAGACAAACTTGGAACTAAATTTGACGTTTCCGCAATTGCGTGTTATTTTGTATGAAAGGTAAATTTAGTATTACCAGCGTTGTGTTTTTTGCCCACTCTTTGTAATTTTTATGTTTGTTAAGGGTGATTATAATAAATTGATTTCCGGAGTTTCTTATTAGTTCTTCTCCAAGCTAGGGTCTCCGCTGATCTAACCTCGGTAAAAAATATGTAAAGACAATGCTCAGTGCCATGTTTGAAATAGTTTTTTTAATTTATACTTAGATCATAAGATAACTTTCAAAGAGAGCTTGTGATATTTATAATTTTGAATATATTATGGCAGACGGAGGCGTCGCCGCAGTAGCATAATTCACTGTTGCCAGTAAACACGCCAAAACTAGCAATCACTGTGCCATACGGCTCGATACATTATAGGTTTCATTGTAACGGTCTTTGGTTGCAGAGCTATAAACTCAAATAAAACAAATTAATATATCAAAGTAAAAAGTCAAAATATTTTTAGACCGTTACAAATGAAACCTATAATGTATCGAGCCGTATGGCACAGTAAGTGCTAGTTTTGGCGAGTTTACTGGTAACACTGAATTACGCGACTGTGGCGACGCCCCCAACTGCCAATTTATATGGCGGGATCTCTAACTAATTTTAATGACAATTTATGATGTAAAAATTTTTTTTTTTTACTTTCACATAAAAAAACATAAAACATACGCTTCACGACTTGTGTATACGCACTCCCTTTTTTATTCTGGCGGAGTAGTCAGAGGCTTGAGTGGCCATCTCCGAAATTTTGAAGGCATTTTAGGTATGGGTCATTCGAAGCTCGCGTATCACTAGATAGACAGCACCCAACGTGATAGGTAGTGAACCGTATCGCTGTATATAGGCACTGACTATTACCAATCCTGAGGGATGGACAGGTTTCCTCACGATGGTTTCCCTCACCGTTAGCGACTGTAAATTATGTACGTAAATAAAAAACACATATTTTACATTTTAACTTTCAATAAGTGATTTTATGATCCTTATGTTGAATAAAAAGCAATTCATTTCAAAAGATCTGATCTGTGTAGGTATCAGTAAAGGGATAAAAGGAGGTATGTGTAAATAGTACATACATACATACATACATACACATCACGCCTGATTCCCTGGAGAGGGGTAGGCAGAGATCACGGATCCCCATTTGTCCCGATCCTGACAGATCACTTTCGCTTCATTGACATTTATACATCTTCTCACACACTCTCGGCGGTTATAGGTACACCTAACGTCATCTTTTTTCAATATAGCGTCTATCTGACTGTTATATGTCTTATTAGGCCGGCCCCTACGTAACCGCCCTTCCACTTTACTCATACATATTCAATCTGCTATAATTTATCCGTAAATAGTAAAATATAGTTTAAATAGTGTCTTCTTAAATATCCCTAATAAACGAGAATCTCTGAAAACGGAATCTATCATTCGTCCTGTCCTATCACTTTGTTATCAGGATCATTTATCTTGCTCTCCAACTAACCCTTTTTTGTTTAGTTTTTTCACACACACCCTTTTAACTAACGAAGATACCTTTTGTCCTGTATAATATTTCTTTAGGGCCAAGAAATTAATCGGGTATTCTTACATACCTTAATATTATAAATAACATATACCTATAAACCTATCTATAAAGCAACGAGATCATGTAATGTTTACTGACAAAATTTTCACTTTTCGCTTTCGCTTGATTAACGTCCATAGACCTCAGTATACTTACTCTATGGTTTCTCTAATAGTATAATAAATATTATAAAAATAATATAATATATAATAAAGTAAGGTAATAATTAGTCCAACTGCTTCGAAACATCGATAGTTGTCAGGTCTGGTGTACTAAGGATTAGTAATAGTCCTTTAATAGACCTTAGTGGTGACGCCGATCGCCACTCAAGCCTCTGGCCATTCCTCATAGCTTACGGCTATGAAGAGTTAACATTTAATGAGTAATGACAAACAGACGAACATAATACAAGAGTTGTCTAGCATTATGACCTGGTTTCGAACCTGGGACCACCTTTATTTTTACAATCCTCCAGTTTACTACACCACTGACCTCAGAGCGAATGAGAGAGCAAAAAAAGATATCGAAAAGCCCTTCCGAGAGCCTATACTCCACGCCAAGATGCATCTTTGAAAAATATAATCTTCGTTCTTTAAGTTTATCTAGATACACCACAATTTTGGAGATGAATGTCTGCCCTTTAATGAATAATGGTCACAATGTTATAGCAATACATTAGCAACAATTTAGCTCACTTTTATATTTAACATTGACATAAGGTAACACTTTATATGTATCAAATACTTTATCAAGTTTTAAACATAAAAAAATTCCTATGCATTTCCGAAACTAGCTGGGGACTAATAATATGTTATAAGTATAAAACCAAAAATAGATATAAAAATAAACATAGTTTATTCCCTCATTTACTTCAGATCACGATCCCCCATCCTTAACCTAAACACATTTAAATTCACACCTACCTTCAACCATAACATACTAGTAATTATATTTTAAACATAGCATAATATATTAACATACGTGTGTTTCTATATTAAACTTAGCATTATATACATTAATATAAGCAACCACGTTGGCAAGGCGTGTAGTATACGCCTGGCAACAGGATGCGGGGCGGGGGGCGCTCGAAGGCTACCTGCGCAGACGCTCCCAAAAAGAACAAGAGGCCGCATTCCAACTCCGCCCGCGCTCCACGCTCCGGCGCAGGGTTGTGCAGCCCCATACCGAAAATACACGACGTGTTAAACATGCTTTAAGGTATATAAGCAGTAATACATGTATTAATAAATCTACGTCCCTAATGGGATAGACAGAGACTAACGATCGCCACCTGAAACGATCCTGAATAATCTCTCTTGCTTCATTGACACTCATCGCTTATAAGTACATCTAAAATCACCCGATTTAATATGGTAAAGCCGCATATAAAAGACCATAGAATCTATCTTTAAAGTATTGTCAGTGATGAAATTTTCAAGCTGTATATAATTCTCACCTCCACGCTCCTGATGGGATAGGCAGAGACTATCTATCGCCACCTGGATCGTTCCTGATAAATCTCTCTTGTTTCACTCACACTCAATTAACCTTCTCATTCATGCTTTTCTGTTGTTCTCGCTGCGTACTCACACACTTAAGAAGAATCTATATGTATCATTCGATTTGTATATGTTCTACACGGCCTATGCCGTCCAACTCTAGCTTCCACTTTGGCTCTATAAATGTTATGTTATACAATGATAGACTGAGCTATACTCACCATGCTGTCCATGACAAGTGGATACTAGTGGTAGATTAAACTAATACAAAGTTTCTTCACATTTATTTTAACGTATCCACAGACTGTACTATAACATGACAACTTTTAGAACCCAGAATACATCATATAATATTGTCGGACAACTTTTATATTACTTGTATTTCATTAACTCTACTCTTACATGAGAAAAACAGAAATATTCTATTTCTTTACAAAAGCGCACATTTTGATACTTAAAAAATACATATTATTATGATTTAATTTGTTTTATAGTGTTACAATTTACAAAACATCGGTGACAAAACCTCTACATCTTAGTTCTCACTTATAACATTCGAGAATCTCTCTTACGATATACGAGAATGACAGCTGATAACATTCAATTAAAGTCCTCGACACTGACGTTCTTGAGCCACTTCACCCCGAGGAGTTCGTTGATAAATTGACCTCTCAAAACGTCGACTGCAGCCTCACAGGTAAACTCCAGTATACTCGTAGTTTAACATCAAATGCAGGCAGTTCAGTCTAAGTTATTAACTCAAGTTTTGGGGAAAATGAAGAGACAAATTTATCAGTCTTCTCTAGCAAAACTACCGATATTTAAGCATAAAGTTGAAATTGTGTTAGTACTGATACGAAATATTAATAACAAGATGCTAGCCCATAGTGTACTAAATCCTTATGCTTATGCTTTCAAGACATGCTGAAAAAACGACATTTGATTAGCATTACCTATATATTCTAGTCTCAATTTAGAGAAAGATTAGACTTAATACAGATAGAAAGACGATCAGTATCATTATTTTTAAGGTTTCAGTTAATCACCAAGCTTTTAATTCGTTCTAGGTGATGATCGATAGTCTCAGCCTCACCCCTTGGGAAAGAAATGAGTAAATATATGTAATAATAATATTTGGACATTATTACACCAATTGAACTAGCCTCTTGGTAAGTTCATTTAAGACTTGTGTTCAGGGTACTAGTCAACGTATATTTAAGAAATATATACTTATTATACATAGATAAATATATATATATATATATATATAGCATATATAATCAACGACCAGGCTGGAAAGCAGAAGAAAAGCGTAGTTCTTAACTCTGCCTCCACCGGGAATCGAACCTGGGACCTCACTATTAGCGTTCCGGCGGCTAACCGATCGTGCCACGGAGGTTGTCAATATGTATGTCATCTCTTTTAAATGGACATATTTTTGATATATTTAAGCTTCGAGTTAATGTGTATTCGATACTGATTCCTAACTGAACTAAATAATTAATCAACACGCGTGGCCAACCCTATCTTAGAGTCCGCATCCCTTGATCCAGACAACACAATAACCCCACTGGACCTGTCGCCCCCCGCCCCCCGCACCCCGCGCAGCCCATGCATTATTCAGGCACATCCGTGATGCTGGACCAATTTATCTTATTTCAACCACGGAGGTTTTAAGCAACCTTTTTTAACTCACATGGAAAGGGTTACCACGAAACGGGTCACGTTTGGTAAAGGTTTGGATACTGAATTTGGTGATGGGTTAAGTATGTATGCTTATAGGTCATGTTCACGCGTGAGAAGCGATTTGAGATCATAATTTTTGTAGGTCCTGACATACCTCTTGCGTTTCATTAACTTATATACACATTACGCCAGATTTCCTGTAGAAAGCT
This sequence comes from Leucoptera coffeella, assembly GCA_030578115.1. Lineage (NCBI taxonomy): Eukaryota > Metazoa > Arthropoda > Insecta > Lepidoptera > Lyonetiidae > Leucoptera > Leucoptera coffeella. The sequence goes on from JAMBLF010000480.1 coordinate 66,137, forward strand.
AGGCTTAGATCACGGCTCCACATTTCGAGATTCTGACAAACCAATGTCACTTCATTGACACCCATACACCACCTGAAACACACTCGGCGGTTATAGGTACTCCTAACGTCACCCTTTTTCAGTATGGCGTATATCTGACTATATGTGTTATTGGGCCGGCCCCTACGTAACCGCACTTCCACTTCATTAACTTATACATATTTTATTTGTAGGTCTTGTAATTAGTTCATATTGCCTTATGGCGGTTAGTTATAGAAACTTAGTATTCTATGTCGTGCAAAATGGTCTTTTGTAACCTGTACCACATGTCACGATGCTGGGAGCTGACAATTCGAAGAAAATTTTGTTAGAATTTATTACTTACAGGATAGACTGATTAGTAACAGCACTATTACAAACCCAAACTTTGCCTGCTTTTTCAAAGAACTATCGAGTATGTTTTATCGATTGTAATATAAATCTGAAACCTTTTGAGAGAATCTCGTCTGGTATGTAGCTTCTAATTGAACGCTGAAAAACTTTACGAGCCAAGTATAAAAGTGAGGTTTAAAATATTTTCATAATAAAACCTCAACCTTTTTCGCTTTAAGCTGCATGATTGAGCCTCATAAAACAGTAGACTATAAAACTAAGGGTCTACCAGAGATAAATTTTATTATAAAAAGCAGCTCACTTAATTACTACAGACTAAGGTTTTGGCTGGTACATCTGACAGTTAAGTTAATGCATACACACTCAAGGCCGATTCACATTTAGCTTATAAAATATGAATGCTAAAAGTGGTCATGGAGATTTTTATCTCCGAGGTTCTGTCCCATCCGAAAGGGTAAAGGACTAAGCATAAGTATGTATTGTGTTTAAATGATAAAAACAACCTAGTTTTATTCGTGTTTTAAAAATATCATTAAAAACAGCACACACACCTTATACCAAGATTCGGTAGGATCCATCTATACATATATTAAATATTACAGGCATCACTGAACCAAATGAAAAACATGCATATATACATATATTCACGCCTCTACGTCCCCAAGGGAATAGGTAGAGACTATCGATGGCCACCTGGAACGATCCTGCCAAATCTCCCTTCACCTTATATATCATAACAATTCCTACTTAACAATTTCCTATAAGTGTCTATAGAAACAAATGTATAAAAAAACAAATGGCGATCTGTTATATCTGCCTACACATCTACAGGGAATCAGGCATGATGTGTATGTACGAGTATGTATATATGTGTACTGTAGTACCATAAAATACCTGGTACTAAATACCAGATACACGTGCAAACTCTCGTTATTTCCTTAGGCACATACTGCCAGTATCCCATTAAAATTACACGCAGCTAATAGCAAGAAGATTAATTAAGGCTACTCTTATTAGCTCGTGGCACCACGGCGGTGATTAGAGCCTTAAGAAGGGTGTGGAAGGCTTTAGGGGTAACAGAAAGTTCTGTTCGTACAGAATTAATAATGAATTTTAATTAAAAAAAGGTTTTTTGTCTATTTAAATTGACACACACTATTTATATAGTATTTTTTACGTAAACTACGTAAAACTTTTCAGGATTATGATGTAATATTATTGAACTATAATGGTAATCATTCTTAAGTAACGTCCTCAATTTATAGTAGAAACAATGGTAGTCAGAGGTCGGAAAAACAACTCGCTTCGTTTTAACTTGCTTTCTTACATTCTATTCCAGTCTCAGACTTAATAGCCTTAATTTCAGCTGAAGCTTCAAGATATCAATAGCTGATTGCCTTACCTAATAATCATGAAGGTGATAGCATTATTAGGATTAGAATAGCTGCTGTTCTTCCCAGCATGTCGTAAGAGATGACTAATAGACTAGGGTTAAATTGGATCTATTGGTCGATGGGGTAGCAATCAGTCACCAATGTTCCATTATGACATCCCAATATTCATGGTAAAAAATGACCTTGAAGACATTATATCTCCGAGGTTTCGCCTACGGTTTAAAGGACGTGAATGTATAAGTAAGTATGCCATAGCGTTGAGTATATATTATTTATATTTTTACACTAAAATACTAACACAAAGAGGTAGATCCTTCTGCAAGTGCATTTTTCGTGTCCGTACAAGTTTCTAATCAACCTGACCGGGGTTTATCGTCGATCAATCATTAGGTCTCGAGAGGAACGCTCCGATTCTTACTTCAGTTGCTTTGGTCCCTTAATCTACTTATACCGAGTCAAAAAGCGGATTACAATGCACTATAAATATTTGAGAAATAACAATATGGTTCAATGGTTTTTTAATGATAAGCAGTATTATGGTAGTCTGGAATGTAAATACATATATGTATACACATCACGCCTGATTCCTGTAGAGGGGTAGGCAGATATCTCGGAAAGCCATTTGTCCCGATCCTGACAGACCACTTTCGCTTCATTGACACTCATACATCTTTTCATTCACACTCAGTGGTTATAGGTACTCCCAACGTTATTCTTTTTCAATATATTATAAAGGAATATATGTATGTGGGTGAACTAGAAGGGCGGTTACATAGAGGCCGGCCCAATAAATATGTCCCCCATATGTCAGTCAGATAGATGCTAATGTAATTAATTAAATTTACTTTAAACTATAGGTCAACAGAATATTACATTTCATATACAATACGTATCAGTTTCTCTACATCCCCATATGTCTCGATCCTGGCAAACTTATATCATTTTAATCGCTCACTGTTATTTCGTATTGATGCAAGCACAACAAATTCTGTTTCCGGTACTGCATTGAACTTAAATAAAAATCTAGCAATCTTTAACCCGCAGCATATAGGAGTATTTGTCTATCTTCAATGTTCTGACCAACTAGAAAGGTAAGGGCGTGAGTATATGTATGTATGAATATGTATATCGAAATTAATACCCTAGACCTTGGTACCATAACGCCCGTCGCACGAGTAACCTAGAAAAAGCTTTCAAGTTGGGATTAAGCTAAAATAAACCATAGCACTATATAAATAGGGATTAGGTGTACAGAGCTTTCTAAACAATGTTTAATGTAACCTTATCGATCAATGGTGAAAGGTCCAGAGCCTTATTCAGTGTATTGAAATGATATTGAAAAGGTTTTATTACCTGTAAGACGACTAGACTGTTTCTTGAATTAAACCAAGGAACGTTTATATAAACTGTCCTGGAATTATTAGCCTTCTTTCCAACATAGAGTAAAAGGTAACTAAGGTACAAGTAAATGTCATCTGCTCAGACTGACAATATCTAATATTACGCGTTATCTTTCATGAGGTAGCGATAGATCCTCGAAGTTAAAACAAAGTGATTTAAATTACCATCAATTTCGAGACTTTAATTGCATCAATATGTTAAATCAATTGTTACAACCTACGGATTACTAACACATCCCATTCCATTTTTCCGTGCTAGTTTCGAAATACATACATATTCACGCCTCTACGTCGTGTATAGCCAAAGACTAATGATCCCCACCTGGAACGATCCAAACAAATGTCTCTTGCTTCACTCACACCCATTAACTTATATACTACACTTACTTTTATAACAAAAAAAATTACTCGTATGTGTATTAGTATATGTTTACTCACTAGAAAACCTTCCGACCAGGATGTCATAGGAGGTATATATATTCAACTCTCATTCTTACTCATTTGAACTGATTATATTGTGTTTGAACGTAGCGTGAAGAATGGAAGAGCATGTACGAGAACCTTAATAGATCTCAATGAGACAAAGAGTAATGCTTGCCATCAATAGTTTACCTATTCCCTTAACATACATACACTTTACGACATACAAAAAAAAAATTATTGTGGCGAGGTAGTCAGAGGTTTAAGTGCCCATCTCCGAAATTTCGAAGACACTCAAAGTTAGGGTTACTCAAAGCCCGCGTCTCCCTAGATAGACAACGACCAACGTGATATAGTAAACCGTATCGCCGTATATAGGCAGATATAGGATATTCCATTAACATAGTTGTACACTGACTATTCCTTTCCCTTCGAACACCAGAATAAGTCGTTCATTTCAAGCACCCACTACAGGCTGGTCTGACCGCAAAACAACTGAATAGATATCGAATGTTCTGGATTAAATTGCAAATGATCGTTGCCTTTGACGAGTTCGAACGCCATTGTTAGGAGACGCTTATTGCTTCACAGATTTGTGCATAGGTTTGGTGAACTTTCATAGTTTAGGGCTTGTATACGGTAAATAGCTGTCTTTCTAGCATGTGTGGAAAAGGATTTATGTTGCTGTTATAATCAGATTTGCTTATAATATATATTTTCGTGCTGAAGTATTGAAAATATTTTTAGTATTGATTTTTGTCGTTGGTAAGAAAAGTATCAGAAATTTAGGGATATGGGTTATAGTGGCTGGTCTAGCTCTTATCACTTCAAGGAAAAACTGCAGTTATAATCAACAGCATTAAATTTCAGTATATATTTACGTGGTGATTTGACAAAACAACAACAACAAGTTCTGTAAGGGTAGACTACACATCGGTCTTGAATCTGTAAGCTAAGAAGAGTGATATTATAAGTATTCAGGTATGTATAAAATATATAGAAGTTCATATATATCAGACTAGAGAAATACGCCAGATCTATGTCCAACCCCTTTTAAATGAACGTATGAGATACATAAATAAATGTATAAAAAACTTGTTACACACAACATGAGTAAAAAACTGCTGAATAACTGACCATACCAACAAAGAAAGAGATTGAATAATCTTCGATGGGATTCCTTTTTTTTTTCTCTGGCTGATTGAACCAAGAACAAAGCCTACAGGTACTTTTAAAAATAAATCATTGGAATAGATTGTGGTACGAAATATTAAAATGCGGTCAAGAGTGAGTTGGCTGTCATTAAAAAGTTTTTTTAGTTATTTATATTTTTAACACATATGTAAATAGTATGTTACCAAATTTCTGAGATGACATAAGAGTGTAATAAGGAAAGTTTACTGGCGTATTAATATTTCTAGATTAATTACGATCAGAAATATTTATACTAGTATGTACCACAAGAAAACATTTTCGGTACTTTTAATTCGTTCAATCCCTTCAAGAATTTATTTACGTAATTCTTTATGTATATACACCATAACATCCCATGCTAATATGGTTTTTAGGCAAAAGATTTATAGACACCATGTATAAATTAACACATTTTAACTCTACATCGCTAATCAATCTACTCACAAATAAACAAGATTGTACTTTGGAAGCAAATAAAAAATCCACCACAGAATACTTACAATAAGCAAAAAACGACCATTTACGACCACACTAACACAAAAAGGATGTAACTAAATTACTAAGGTTTTACACGGCATAACCCTAATAAAACAGGCTCGGAAACTGCGTCCGTCCTTGTCGGGCTTGTGAATACATTATAAAGGCTGAAAAGGAGAGATGTTATCGAAAATTCGTTTATTGGTCGCTCGGAGGTTCGTGAGTTGAGGGTGCGCCCGAGCCTCTCCGATACTCTTGTCTCGGGGACGCGGCTCCATTGATTTAGAACTGAAAATTATACTTTTATCACACTTAAATATCTAATTATAAATTGTTTTTAGTTTCTCTATGTTACCATTTCTGATAGTACGCTACTACACATACGCTAATTATTCTATTGTATGTATTATTCAAATTCTAATTCTTCATATATTGAGTGGCACTGGTTGTCTTACTATGACTCATTATGACTCTACCGTTATTCATTATTTCAGTTTATCCCTTTATAACTTATGTATAAGTAGAAGCTCACCTTGCCGTTTTTTTCTCCCTAAATCATCACCATATGCTGAATATTACCGAGTATATTTTAAACACTTGGAAATCCTTGGATTGTATATTCTGTACCCATTCTATATTATCTATTTGTTACATTCTATACCCAGTCCCAAATTATCGAGGGCACAAACATATTATAGATTTATCCTAAAAATTTTTAAATAAAAAATCGAATGAGTGATATTGGAAACGAGCCTTAAAAACTTGTTTCAGCATATACGTACTGAGATGAAGTATACATTCATTGAACTATAGCTACATATGTAAAAAAAGCGACCGTTAAGATTTGAATTGAAAACCGAAGGAGAGATTTAAATAAGTAAAAATACTAATATATGTTTTTATAGAGAGATTTCAGTATATAAGTTATTTTTCATAACCTGAAATCCATTTATCTCTTAAACCTCAATCAACTCTTTTTAAGGTAAGAAGAAACTAACAGTTCCTAACACTATGTATGTCGCCAGAGCCTGGAGAATCAAAAACAAAACCTTTAGCCACTTAAAACCCTATAATACACCAGACATCTCTTCGATCATCGCAGATTAATTTTCAACACCTTGTTTCGTACAGACATTTACAGCTTGAGACCTACACAATAGATATTTAGAAAGAAAAAGTGAAAAGGGCCAATTTATTTTTTCAAAGCAACCGGGTTCGATTCCCGGACTGAATACAGTTGTTTTTTCAAAGAAAGTATGAATGCGGTTTTTCTTTTTATCAAAATCAGTGACATGGTTCCTAAGAACAAATCTTCGTATCTCTTATAGTTTCAGACTTTCCCATACTGACCGTTTTGAATGCGCCACCCTGTATACCTACTCTTATGTACGGAATAAAAAATCGTCGTAAAGAAAATGGCGTCGAAAACGTTGTAAAGTCAACGAACGATCGATGGTGTACCGAAATAAGTGCTGACCAAAGTCGGTTTTCGTTCATCAATCAAAACGTATTACAGTTTTTTTGCTTCGACAGCGCGATACACAACTTTGCGATAGAGATGTGTTGTGCGTGATGAGTTATCGATAGAAAAGAAGTACTAATTGTATCGTTATTATACTGCTACTAATATTGATGAAACCTCACGTCGCTTAAAAGTGTGTTTTCGTCATAAAGTAGTGACCAAGCAAATACTATTTGTAAAATTTCTGAGGAAAAAACCATAGTCCCTTATATACAACTTTACTTTTAAAATTAATTTATTCAGGCGCTAAGAGACGGCACGATTTTGCAGTTTACAAAATCAAGCTCATAAATTAAGTTTGGTCTCGTATTTTAGATCCAAGAAAAGATTTATAAGACCAGAATATAGCTGCAATCTTTCTAATTTTATACTACGGCTTTATAGAAACTCTTCGTTATTTCTTGCTACAACCAAAGGCATTTTAATTTAACCCACTATATTCCGTCAATTAAAAAACAAAATGAAGAAACTACACACTTAATATTTTATCGATAAAGGTACTTCCCGCCTCAACACTGTATTCACAAACTTATTGGTACCGACATCAATGATATGTATCAGAATTAGATCGTTTTTTTTTGCTTATTATTATTATTTCCTAACTAGAGGCTAGATAGCTAGTTTGGTCTAGATCTGACAATGGATGGAATGCTAGAAGTTTTTGCTCTACGTCTATTAGCTTTTATTGTTTTCGTTTTTACTTGGCATAAAAAGAGTTCCAAGAAGTGCTAATATGTTATGAACTAATAAAAGGATGGTTTTATTATTTTAACCGATATTAAACTGACCTGGTCAGACAGAAAAGTCAGAATGTAAGTACTTGCATCTTGTTAATAAGCACTAAAAGTTACCACAAGAATATTAATTACCCGTTAGGCAATTGGATGTCTCGATTTAGTTGAGACCAGCCGTAATTAAGCTAAACTAATGATATAGATGTAACTAAGCATAATTTAGAACCTAAATAAAACGTAGAAAACTAAAATTCAGTAACGTGTCTGTTTAGAAATAATTATGCACGTAAATATTTTAATCCTTACCAATGCTTAAAACCTACATCCATTTCTTTTTCGGAAAGTGTTACAATTGATTAAAAATACCACAGAGCAGATATAATGGTGGCCATAAACGTATACTGTGGCCAAAAATGGCGGCCACGAACTCGGCCGACCGGTCGAGCGGGTTTCAATGAGAACGGGTTGGCTTTTTTTATTTTGCACGCGATCGTTGCGTACGATTTCTTCCCGTCTGCCGCGGAGAGATAAAATTCGAGTATTCGTTATGGCTTCGGTTAGGTCTTCGGAATGAATGATCTGTTTCCTGTTGTGATCGTCTTAAAACAGCATCGTATTTTTAAAAGATATAAATATTTTAGTGGACCATCAATATGCACCTTGACCAGAACATATAGTTCCCGATCTCTTACAAACTTAAGACTTAAGGAAACATGGTGATGATTGCCAGACCCAAACTCTTTAACTTTTTTATTTAAACATGATTATCCCTTCGGCCAAAACAAGGCAGCTAGAGTGTATGCAAAATTCTTACTCTTTTACTCATTTATATTTAGGATATTCTTTCTTTATACTTTCTTAACATGGTGGAAAAAAGTAGATTTTCATATAACATACTCACGTTTCCTTTTGTACCAAGCTAGAAGCTAATAAACTATCCAGACTCGCAGAGGACTTGAAGATTAAATAAAATTTACGAAGAACGTCCTGAGATCTGTTCCGCTCAAAATGAGTCTTATAAAGTTTATATCACAAAGAAGTTGTGCAAGTAGTTTTATAAAAAGAGTTTTGAAATGACTCAACCTCTTTGAAATGATTCAATTTAAAAAATGGGTCGAGCAAACTTTGGTCTCGACTTGAGCGAATCTTGGAGTGTTCCTGTGGAAAGATATAAATTAATTTGATTTATTTCTAACAGTTTGAACTCGAAATACATATATCATTAACATTGCTTAGCAAAGAAAATGTACTGTTCTTGATATTGTTATTACTTTAACTTAATTTTGTTGGTCTATGTTTAATTTTGAACACTTTATTTTACCAAATGTAATTAATTGTATAAATACTTTCATAGATCATCTAAACCTTTACTCTGTTAAAAGTGTAATTTTATTACTTTTTTGCAAAAGTTTGATCATATTCAACACATACACACACAATATTGACTATCTGTCTTGCGTTTATTTCAAATCTTAATATGCTAAAAAATTACATAAGAGTATCTCCAAGGCTTTGTCCACCTCAAACGGGTTTAAAGGACAAGAATGTATAAAAATAATTAATCAATATTAATTTACCAAAATAAAAACTTTATGGACAAATAAGCTTCTACGTTTACTTTTTTAGAACCTAACAAAGCCCAAACCCGGGGAAAGAACTTATGTAAATTAAATCGGCCCTTTGAAATTCATATGAATTTTCACACCTAAGGCGGAAAAGCGAATAACAAAAAGCAATCACGTTGAGTGCGCCACAAAATCAAGAGATGTATGTAAATGAGAGGAAATTTGTTTCAAAGGTCCTTAGCTGAGAAATGGTATTCAAATTTGTTGTTCGATGTGGTTACGTGAATTTTTACGTCGCGTCGATGCTTTATAAAGAAATTTTGGTTTGGGAATAATATATTATATTGGAAATTTTCAGGCCTATATATACATTCACGTCTTATTTATTACCCTTTCAGGATGGACTTAACCCCGAAGATAACAGATAATATCTATAAATAAGATAACATCTCCAGGTCACTTTTTAGCATAAATATTGGGGTTTCGTTGTCTTCATGAAACCTTGGTGACAGGTTGTTAGTCCGTCGCCCAATAGAGGTGTAGGTAGTAGGTAGATCAGGAATCCCCATTTGTCTGGATACTGATAAACAATTTTGGCATTGTTACATCCATACATCTACCGACGGTTAAATGTACTTCTAACATCAACCTTTTTTAAGATTTTGTCTATTTGTCTGTCATGCGTCTTAAATAAACATAATTATCTGAACTCAATTAAAAGAATTATACGGTGAGGGAAAACATCATGAGGAACCCTACCTGTTCGTCGAACAGGTAATAGTTCGTGCTTGTAAATGGCGACAAGGCTGACCACCTATCACATTGAGTACTGACTATCTGGTTAACACGTGGGTTCGAGGTGGCCATAGAATTACTACCTTCGCTATTGCGGAGATGGAAACCTGAACCTCTGACTACCCCGCAAGGGTTAATGGTCGTGAATGCGTTTGGTTTTTTTTTAATTAAAAGGTACAACTTAGAAACAATGGAAAATACAATATTTTAATTAACATTAGAGCGTACATATTTGTACTTTTATTATATCAACTAAATTTGATCGTCGTCGATCGTCGACGTCTAAGAAAAACCTCAGTGCAACAATCAATAAATATATTTTTGAGAGACTTTTACAAGAAAACGGGACTTATCGCGTATTAATTATGATAAATAAAGTATTACCTTTGTATCCGACGTTTCAGCCACGTTGCAAACGTCGGGTGCAAAGGTAATACTTTGTTTAGACAATGTGTGCATTAAGTCCCATTTTCTTGTAAAATCTATAAGTGAAATTTGATGGCAAAATGCAATTATACAGAGCACCAAGTAGGCTGGTACGTCGTGTAATCGTTGCTTATAATTGGTTTGGCCTAACAAGCGACTAAGGCACTTTCCAATGAGAGGTTTGAACCTCTAGCCTGCGATCTAATACAGTTTCCAACTAACGAAGTTGTACGGAATCCGTAGTTAAAGGAAAATTACCGTCTTAACTCAACTATGAACCTTTAACCTTAATAATAGCGAAGCTTTTGTAGAAAGTATGGTAGAGATTTTAATTAAGGCTATGATGTGTTTATTATACATATTATGTACTAAGATTGGAGATCTTAGGTCATTCCAAATCTTTATGATATATATTTTATATATACGTATATTAATAAGTATATTAAAACCCACGTTTCACCAGATAATTAGTACTTAATATTATAGATGATAACTTCATGCCTATTTACAGATTTTGTTTTCTCGAAATAGATGTTGACGTTTGGGACGTAAAAAGAATGCTAACTAGTTGCCGTTCTTCCCGGCATGACGTAGCAAGCGACTAAAGGTCAAGGGGTGTACGGAATATATTGGACGATTGGCTAGCAACCGGTCACCAATATTTCATATGACAACACAACATCAATATTCATGATAATAATTAACTTAGAAATATGATTGTATCGCCAAGGTTCCACGGTATCCAAGGACGATATTTTCATGTCTCCAAGATTCTGTCCACCCCAAAAAGGATTAAAGGACGTGAATGTATATGTATAGATCTTTCCAATATTTTCATCCATAGCCCATACATTTCTTATTATCTATATCTACATACTAATGAAACGTTTAGCTCTATCCTCCCTCACTGCATCAGAGGTCGTGATGGCCTTTATGGGTCCTGTCTGCCCCGGTGGGTGCGAGCGCCGTGGGCTTATCTCAACGGCGGACGGACATCAATTACAGGCCGACTGGCGCTCGGAGAAGCCTGTTTGGACACTGCCACGCACCTCTGGAAATGGCGGATTGATAGAGAAAATAGTATAGGTACAGCAATATATAAATAACGTATGAAACTTACATACAAGATAATCAGATTACATACAAATTTACAATATATGTACAATATATATTTACATACTTACGCCTTTCATTCCGGGTGGAATGGTCAGAAAACGGTTAGTTTTCGAGATAGGGCTTTCGAAATAACAGTAGAAGAATCAATGAGGGTATTAATCATTTAGTCCACTAACAATAGAGTATATAATGAATTGTAAATATTCGGTATATGCATTATATTGTACTAGTGACCCGCTCCGGCTTCGCATATAGCCTACACCACTATTTAATGGATGTTATTATACATATAAACCTTCCTCTTGAATCACTCTATCTATTAAGAAAACCGCATCAAAATCCGTTGCGTAGTTTCAAAGATTTAAGCATACATAGGGACAAAGAAAGCGACTTTGTTTTATACTATGTAGTGATTAAAGTGGAAGGTAGAGTTGGACGGTGTAGGCCACGCAGAACGTATACAGATCAAATTGGAGTCATTCTTCTCAAGGCGGACGTCCGTAGTGTGGAGAACAGAATAAGATGTATGATAATGCATACATAAAGGCGTGAATTAGAAAAGGGATTATATGCCCAATATCTGTATTTACATGAAACACAATAGCGAAGCATCGTTAGCCTACTGTTAAAGAGAAAGATATTGACAATAGGGAAAGCTTAAGCAGGGGCATAATTTCATAAACTTCTATCCAACATCTTTTAAGGAAATACGCATTTTTTATGTAAGGACGCCGATATATTTATTATTACGAAAACCTAACAGAAGAAAAGTGTCGTTCAGCCGCCAGAAATAACTTTCAAGGTTTGGTTGGTAAACCTTTTGCTTTTACCCGCTCCATTCCCACATTTCGTGACATCACTATTACCCTTTAAAAAAGATATACAAGAATAAGGCTCACGATCGCATAACACAACTAGTTTCGATCACGTTGGCCGAATATTAATAGACGAATTTTGTACATTCGCATAATTAAACCAGTATTCGATTCGCCTATGGATACGTCATCTTGTTACCTACTTATACATTTATAGATGGCAATAATCTAAGAAGTGACGAATTGATAATAATAAGAAATTGATATAGTTCAGTATTTGAGGAAGAACATAAACTGGAACTGTAGGGAAGCTTTCTAGTTCAAATCAAAGTAGAGCACAAGTCATACTCGCTCAATTGATGATACATAACATAACTACAACGCTGTCTGCTTTTCTGGCACAGAAAGTAACTAAGGGTTATATCAATATATTAGGTGAAATATTAGTAAAATTTATTAGAAAAACTATCACACTCTTATGTTAAACTAATGCAATGAATTGTAAGTAACTCCATGTTGTGTCCGCAAGGTTCCGTTCTACCCGAAAATTACTTGACGGACGTGAATTCAAAAGTATCAATGTATTTGTAATACACACAGTATTACTATAGTGACATAATTTTTCCATATTTTTAAGAATTCAGATCCAGAGAAGAGAAATGTATCAGAACATTGGGTACTGACTGTCTGTAAGCAGTGTGCTTCGAGTATCCAAAAGCACTAATGCCACACTAACGGCCGTGGGTTACCAACCCTAATCTTTATTCAGGCAATGCTTAGTCAATAGAATTCCTAAAACCCCGTACCCACGTAAGTGTGAAGTAGCATTACTTCGTTAATTTGGTGAGCACACAACACGCCTCAAAACACTGTCCGGTCATATAGCATAATCAGATTCAAATGTTTGAGTTGTTGAACGGGCTATTTAAAGAAAATACCGCTAATAGACAACCAAACGATAGGTGGGTTGTTTACCCAATAATTGAGTTATTTGTACCGAGTCTCCATGTGTAATTTACCACCTGCGCTCGCTCTAAGTTGTACTCATATCTCAGCTATAAGGTTTTTTATTTGTTGCATGGTGATTGGAAAATGCGAAGGAAATATCGCATGTTATATTTGAGAAGTGTAATATAATGCGCTTGTAATTGGAGCTCTTATTAGTTAATTTAATAACTTTTTCTACCATTACTAAATAAGTACTAAATAGAGTTATTTTGAATTGTACATGTATCAAAATATGTATATTGACGTCGTGCTCCTTGCAGAGGGTCTATGTTCTTTTCCCGAAAATTTTGATTACAAGTTCTGTAAACGTCTTTCTTTCTTAAGTGTGAAAATGATTATTGTAATATTTTACGATTACCCGAGCTGAAAATCATCTCATCCATGCCTACTCATGCTTGGGCCATTGTCGTTTGTCAAAATTATCATGATTCATGACACACGAAGCCAAGATGGCCGCCGTATGTTCCGTGCGTAAAAAAATTCGTTAGCCGAATATCATTTCTCGAAATATTCTCTAACGACCATAACCAGAGGCTACCCAACAATTATTATCTGAGGTCGTTGACCACTCGATTATGGTTGAAATCTTGCAGCTTCAGTTCCAACAGAACCCATACGTAGGTTATAAAAAATGGCTCTGGGTTTCAGTTTAAATTTAAATTCATTTTCCAAATATGTATAGATTTTATTCTACTGCAGATTTTGAGGTGACTAATATTGTTTATATTAATAACCTTATGATTGATATTTAAAATAGCATAATATGTAAATGGGTCAAAAACCTAGACACACTTAAAGACTAAGACAAATAATTCGACGTAAGGTAATGGTTCTTTATTATAGGGAAGTGCAAAACTTCTAAAAATATTTATTCTTTAAATATATAATACATAAGTAGCTATAGTTAATTGTAATTCTTGATGTATTTATCATTTTATAACTGCTATTTGAATTCAGAAAATGAGTTTTACTTTTTGCAATTGCATTTATTAAATTATCCTTTATTTATATTCAACAAGATATTTTAAGTGGAACAGATGCATAATTCATTTTTTAATTATTATTTTATGGTCATTTAATGTTCCGTACACTACTGCGACATTTAAGAAAGCATTAAATATGATACCACGGTAAGTACCCATTACTTATGAGAAAATTTATATTTATTGCGTTACCGTTAAAACGTTTACATTCCACAATAAAGGTTAATATTTCGGTTTGGGTTTAGGATTGTATGACATCTTTACTAGTTGATAGGGAGTCACCTAACCGCAAACGTGACGCACATATCTATGAAGATGTGTCAGAACTAACACAAGTTTTTAAACCTTACTCTATATCATGTATCCAACAAATTGTGACGAGAATACGTTGTGATAGCTTCAGATAAGCTTCTATCTAACCTCTCCACCACCACCCAACATCACGAAGGATAAAGACAAATGCGTTCACGACCATCAACCCTTGCTACCACTGGCACGTCACATGTTCAGGTGTCCATCTCCGCAATTGCGAAGGTAGTAATTCTTTGGCCACCTAGAACCCTTGTTGACCAGATATTCAGTACCTACTCAATGTGACATGTGGTAAGCCATGTCGCCACTTACAAGCACTAACTATTACCTGTTAGGGGAACAGGTAGGTTTCCTCACGATGTTTTCCCTCACCGTAGTATTATAAATAAATAAGCCTTGTATATATAATATATGTATAATATATACGCATGAATGAATATAACTATAGCAGCATTTAGGCCATATTTAAGTTTCATCTTACCTTTGAGATCGGTACGCATTTTTTCCAAAGAGGATTTACACCTCTGTGAATAGGATGACTTGTTGTTAACCGTTTTATCTGCGTTTGCCACTCGAAACTCCACCTTAACACCTGGTATTACAGCTCATAATTGATTAGAGGATATTCTACAGGTATTTCTATAATGACATACCCGTGTAGCGTTGGGGCTGGCAGGTAGAAAATCAATTGTTATTGTGACGTCCCCGCTGACTTTTGGGCAGCCATTAAAATGAATTAGAAGTGTGTATTAAAATGACGGATTATTGTATTCCCCGGTCGTAAATAGCTGTTTTTTCATCACAGATTTCAGTAGAACAATATCGGTGTATTCCCCGTAGACTGTGATAGGACTTGTCGCGTTATTCTGTCTGATAACCACGATTAGAGAATGAAAAAGACAATTTCATATTCTATGGCCAAAGTGATCAGATAGGTATATTATTCGTAATATAAGAGGCGAGTACACAAACCTCTGACTCAAGACATAATCACATACACAGTGATGTATTTATATACTTACATAAGTCTAATAACGACCAGACCGGGAAATAGATCAGACCAATAGTGTCACTCTTAAGTTAACCCATGTCACTGAGATTAGGTCCAATAACAATTAGCTTAGCCTGATCCTAAACTTAGGACTTAGCTTACAGACTTAGTGCTTCGGTTTAGCCTTTCCAAAGAAAAGTAATTCCACTTACAGTGTAATTGCTAAGGACTATTGTATTGCCTTAAATGAAATGTATATATAAGGGCCATTTCAGGTTTGTTTGACTTCACATAGATTCCCTTTGGGGTAGTTAGACTGTTGAATGTGCACTGAGATAAGTGCGATTAATTTCTGTCCAAAAGAATAATATAGAACAATTCTTATCTTATTTCATTTCGTCTTCTTTCATCCATAATTATCTCATTTATTCGTTTCCGAGGTTTTGTCCACCCCGAAAGATTTTAAAAGACGTGAATGTGTATGTGCAAACAAATAGGACATCCTATTACTGTTCACCCTTGCAGGGTTATGAACACGAAATGTATGTGCGTGTAAATTAAAACACCTTTACCTTTAATTTGCTTAACATCGAATAACTTTGCTATGCCATGTTTAATTTACTCTGTGTTGTCCATTTATGGTTTACCATAAGGCCGGTATTTCCAAATGAATGTTATTCAATCAATGGGTAAACAACGGCCATAACCATGTTATTACACCGGTTCTCACTTGATCAGCGAAGTTAAAAACAGTTAAGCATGGTCAGTATTTGCATAGGTTACCATCTAAAATATAGATAACCTCAACTGTGTATCCCTTTATATAAACATTAGTACTCGTACAAAGAACGGTGATAGATTTACCATCCATACGTTGGTTATTTGGTGAAAATTGTACCCCAGTTACTAATGCGTTTGAGCACAATATAAATTGAATATCACTTCAATTATACTGTAAAGTTGGTAGTGGATTAGCAGAAGTGTCAAATTTGGCCTTAAAAATGGCGATATTTGTCACTTTTGCTACTCCACGAACAACTTAACACTGTTTCCGAGTTGATATTCAATTGATATTATGCAATTAGTGGACCATTGGGCTTTGATTGTTCAAAGACCTTCACAGAGTAGTTTAAACTATTTCTCGCACGTTAGTGTCTTTAACCCAAGAATGGGCGTAGCGAGCTCTCGTTATGATAACTTTGCCATTGTGACTGTGGTTGAATTGAATTGAATGGAAAGGCTTTGTGTGGAGATTGCTCACCTCGATATGGTACTTACTCGCCGTGGAAGATTCTTGTATATAAATACAAATATACCGACCTCTACGTCCCTAACGGGTTAGGCAGCTATCGATCGCCACTTCGAACGACGCTGATAAATTTTTCAATTCTTGTGTATATATGGCCATAACCCTAAAATAAAGGTAGTACCTTTGTCGAGTGTAAAAGAGGATAAAAATGTAGGAATAAACTTTCTATGTTCATTATATTCCTTATGAGATTTTTTAATCGTACTAGTCTGGAATGTATATTGAATGATAGCTTGCTCTCGTTTTGACTGGCATATCGTAGGAGATGACAAATAGAGAAATAGAGAGATAGAGAAGGAAATGAAATCTATAGGACGATGGGCTACCAACCTGTAACAATGTTTCATATAAATAAACTAAAAAACTAGGAGATATTATCTAACTCCGAGATTTTGTTCATCTATATCTCAGAGATTATGCAGAGATGTATATGGATACGTATATATAATATAAATTTATAGCTTCAACAACAATTTCAGTTATCTTAGGTACCTATTTAATTTTTCCAATGTAAGTACAAACACTCCTATAAAAAAATCAACGTAGCAGTTAGGTGCTAGAGTACCCGCCACATAAGGTGGCAGTAGCCAAACTTGGAACTAAATTTGACGTTTCCGCCATTGCGTGTTATTTTGTATGAAAGGTAAATTTAGTATTACCAGCGTTGTGTTTTTTGCCCACTCTTTGTAATTTTTATGTTTGTTAAGGGTGATTATAATAAATTGATTTCTGGAGTTTCTTGTTAGTTCTTCTCCAAGGGTCTCCGCTGAACTTCTTCTTCTCAATCGTTACGCTCTTATCAGAGCGGACGTGGTCTTCATGACGTGGCATCTTGAGCAGCCGAAATGGTTGGTGAACTAACCTCGGTAAAAATATGTAAAGACAATGCTCAGTGCCATGTTTGAAATAGTTTTTTTACATACATACATACACAACACGCCTGATTCCCTGTAGAGGGGTAGGCAGAGATCACGGATCCCCATTTGTCCCGATCCTGACAGACCACTTTCGCTTCATTGACATTCATACATTCTCTAATACACTCTCGGCGGTTATAGGTACTCCTAACGTCACCTTTTTTCAATATAGCGTCTATCTGACTGTTACATATATGTCTTATTAGGCCGGCCCCTACGTAACCGCCCTTCCACTTCACTCATATATATTCCTTTTGTCAAGATATAGTTTTTTTAATTTGTACTTAGATCATAAAATAACTTTCAAAGAGAGCTTATGATAGGGCCTATTTTGAATAAAAATATTTTGACTTTTGACTTTGGTATATTAATTTGTTTTATTTGAGTTTATAGCTCTGCAACCAAAGATCGTTACAAATGAAACCTCAATATAATGTATCGAGCCGTATGGCACAGTGAGTGCTAGTTTTGGCGTGTTTACTGGCAACACTGGATTACGCGACTGTGGCGACGCCTCCAACTGCCACCTTATGTGGCGGGTACTCTAGGTATTCATGTAGCCCACTTGTCCATCTCTTTATCGCTTCTGTGGTCACACAGAACATCAGAGACAGAATCTCTTCGGTCACTTTTATCATAATGATAGGGCTTGTTATGTCATTAACATGTAATATTGCTAGTTAGCATTAAATGCACGTCCCAGACTAGCGCTTTCATGTAATTTAATTGACATAGCCTGTAACTAGTTTTAAATGTAGCAAACTTGCAAGAGAGCATAAAAAGCGTCTCACCGCCGTTTTGCATTCAAAATGAGCTTTCCTTGCTCTATTTACAGAACGATCGTCTGTAATTAGAAGCCATAAATAGAAATCAGACGACAGACGGTGATTTGTACTGGCATTCTTCCGTCCATTGGGAAATGCTGGTTTATTAGCGACTCTCGCTGTCACATTTTAACAAAGATACTCACCTACTGTAAATAGTCATTGTCGATGGTATTTATATCAAGGTTTTTTTCCCTTTTAAACATAAGTTTAAAAAATGAAGGAACCTTCCGCAGAATAATCAGCGCCTGTAGATGGTGACAAAAAACTGCTACCTATCTGGTGAAGAGTGGATAGGGTAAGTCAGTGCATGATCTATCACATTGGAGAGGTGTATATTTTAAAAGTTCTGCTAAGAAACTATTCCTATACTTCTAAGTCGTGATATACATAGAAGTAAAATAAGAAGTAAAAAATATTAAAATTCTTAGGTATCTCTTCGATTATGCAGCAATTGTTACAAACAATACGTACATGAATTATAACTTACATCCAATGAAAAGAGATTTCAACAATTATTGAATAACTATTTGACTATAACTCTGCATATAGCTATTGCCAAAGCGACTGTCTAGGCTAATATACCCCCTTTCGTTTGAAATGGTTTATTTGTACTATATTATGTGTAATTGTTGTTATCAAATTAAATCTTATTATTCAAGTTCTGCAACTGCTTAATATGATAAAACGTAAATAGATATTTCTGAACTTGAATAATAGTGTAAAGTAATAATAATATTATTTTTACTATTTTTACTTTATATATTATTCAAGTTAAGAAATATCTATCACTGAAGTAAAATTCAAACTGCCATCTATAAACAAGTAGGTGAACCAGCTACTGTTGAAATTAATCTGTGTATTGGTAACCGGACCATAGACTAACTCTTTAAATGTCAATGTCATATTATGACAGTAAACCATACGACAAATTATTTTACTCGAATTTTTGTCGAAAATGTATAGTGGTTGAATACTTCTGTTATTAATTAGTTTAACTGTTTATGTAGCAAAATGGGAGCCTCCCAGAGTACACGTAAAGTGACCGTACAAAATGATAATGCTGTGGAACTTTCCCCAGAAGCCGTAGATAGGATACAATCCCAACTGGCTGCAAACGTAAATATACAAATTCACATTACATAATTTCAATTAAATCATAATAAACACTTGATTCAATCAATCACCGGGCTATCTAACTGTAAAACGTGCGGCTCAAGACATATATTTACCTAATACAAGTCTTCACTATGAGACAGTATTCTAACTTAGGTTATAATCATTATGTTTTGCTTCAGAATACATTAGAAACTACCGAATTTAGTGTACTCAGTAAAGATTATTCAGTTGTTTTGCCGCTTAACTATTATAACTAATTATAATAATGATATGAGAAAAACTCTTCCTTTAGATTATTCTCTTATTATAATATAAATTACTGGACATATTTCTACAGTGACCTCATATTAGTATCATAACATTTCATTTGCAATATAGTGTAAATAATAATTCATTCATAGTAAAAGAACACATATTGATTAAACCTACCCATTCCTCAGAACAGGTATAGGTTATTACTTAATATTGTTAGTCAGTCCTTGTAAATGGCGACTCTGTGATATTGAGTTCTGACTATCTGTTTAACACAATAGTTCTAGGTGGCTAAGAATACTACGTCTGACATACTGGAGATGAACACGCAATGTGATTACTTCAAAAGGGTTAATTGGCTGTGATAGTAATTATAAAAATATAAACATTTTATTCTTTTTTAAATAATATTGTATAATAAACGTATAATATATACTTAAATACATGAATAACCCCTTAAGAGGTAGATAAACTATAAAGTTTGCAAAAACTTTTAGGCATAATTGAGTTTTTGCCAGTACAGTTTAAAAAAATTATCTATGCTTTACTTCTAAATGAACGGATGAAACAAATTTACTCATGACATCGATAGAGATCACAGGCCCGTCACAACTAATAAAACAAACTACATACATACACATCACGCCTGATTCCCTGTAGAGGGGTAGGCAGAGATCACGGATCCCCATTTGTCCCGATCCTGACAGACCACTTTCGCTTCATTGACATTCATACATCCTCTCTAACACTCTCGGATATAAATACATAAAACAAACTAATATAACAATAACTAATAAAAAACAATGTTCATCTTTCAGAGAGCACAAAACAGACCAGAACCACAATCTGCTCCTTCCAGGCCCGCTGCACCAACTCCACCACCAGCACCGACCATTCCCACAGGATTCTACACCGCAGATTCCCAGAGGATGCGCAACAAAGCTGCCGAGGAAGCGTACTGGGCACACCGTATTGATGAACTCAAGAACTCCCACAAGAAGATCCATGAAAGTATGGTAGAAGAGTACACCAAGACGTTGAATGAGACGGACACCCTGTTCCAGACTATGCATGAGAAGAATTACTTCAAAACACCACCCTGCCAGGAGCAGAAAGCACAGGTATGTGGCCAATAAAACAAATAAACCTTTGAGTAGTTAGAGGCTTAAATGTTAGTTGTCCTGGTGAAATTCATTTGGTCTCTATAAATTAGATAGCCCGTAATCAATGTGCAAGATAATCAGTCAAGTGCACCTTACAATTAATGAATGTAGATTGTAATTATTAAGGGTAACTAGTTTTCTAAATCTTGAGTCACCAAAAAGAAGCCCTCAGAAATTGAATGTTTTCAACATTATGATTAATAACTAACAGGACTTATCGCGTATGTTTTTATATAATAAACATTTTCAACATTTTTGTTTGAATGGGGATAATCACTATTTATTTTCAAATTTAATAACAATTGTAACAAAATGGATACTAATATGCCAAATAGAAATTAAACATTTTACTAACATTAATTGTTTATTAATTCCAGGTGCTTAAATGCTACGAAACGAACGCCTCGAGGCCTCTCTTATGCTCAGTGGTGGTGAACCAGTTCAATGAATGCGTCTGCCAGAGTCGCATTGCAGCGTTGACGGCATCTTGAGTGCCAGCGAGTAGATTATGTAAATAAAGTGTTAACTATCAAACAGCTGGGAAGCTAATTAGTAGAGGTAACTAATATATGTATGTATGATTTAATAAACCGTTACTATTTGGAAATGTGGTTTTATTTATATTTTTGTCTTTTGGTATAATGTATGTTGAGTGTTACTATACTACCATGTCTTTTTCAATATGAAGGGCTCATCCCTTGTTCTTTTAAAAGGTAGAAAATCGCTAATATCATAAAAATATTACAGTTTCACTCTTTGAAGCCAACACTTTTGGTTGAGATACATAGAACTATATTTAATAGAAACTTTGAACCCTACAATTATTTTAAAACTAGTGTAAATGATTCTTTGAAACTAATTCTAAATAAATAAAAAAAAATTACTAAAGATTTCATTCATTGGCTGAACATATCAGACCTAAAAATAAAATCCTACCAAATAATTTCATAACCATGACGACCAATTTGTTTGATTGATATTGATGATGGTAAATACATGTTTAGCTAATTTTATTAAATACTGACTTATACAACCTTTTCAAACTAGATATTTCTTAGACCTAACAAATCCTTATGCTATCTATCTAACCGTCCTAAATGAATTTATGAAAGCTTAAAACACAAAGGGTGTGTACGTATCTACAATGCAAGAAAACACAGAGAATGTTGATGCAGACAAACAAGCCAAGGTTCGAAAAGTGCCTATCTACCCAGGGTTTCCAGAACTATCCAGATCTGATGTCAGCATATACCCTTCGTACACGAAGCTGTTTCTTGACTAGTAAGTATCAATATAAAAATAATATACATATGCATTAAATTATTGCTAAACATTATAATTCGACGTAGCTCAGTTGTTTGGGGTTTGGCTCTGTATCACTGGGTACAGGGTTCAAATCCCGCTTGAGCATGTACCAATGGAAATGAAGTTTAATAAATTTCTATGTAAGTACATTATCGTAATAAAAACGCATTTATGAAATGCATCGAATTATACGGTGAGGAAACCTACCTGTTCGTGAACAGGTAATAGTTAGTGCTTGTAAATGGCGACATGGCTGAGCACCTGTCACATTGTGTACTGACTATCTGGTCAACACGCCGGTTCGAGGTGTTCATAGAATTCTTTCCAAATAAATTCCAAACTACCTTCGCAATTGCGGAGATGGGAACCTGAACCTCCGACTACCCCACAAGGGTTAATGGTCGTGAATGCGTTTGTCTTTTTTGTTTGTTTTTTTTATTATAACTCACTGATATAGTTTAGCCCCAACACTTTCATCTCTATAAGAGGCCTATAAATAATCTTGTCATCTGAGACATAAAAAGAATGCCAATGCCAAATCATTCTTCCTGGAATGTCTTAGGAAGCACCTAAGGGACTATTGATAAATACGAGTAGAATTTACTGAGCAGTTGGCTAGCAACCTGTTACCATTGTTCCAAATGACATCCCAATCCCCATATTAATCCTGCAAAGTAACTAAGAAATTATGGAATTTCCCAAAGGGAATTAGGGGATGTGCATGTATATGTATGAATCTTAAAAAAACTTTGTTTTACATTATACACATACCACAGATAATATAATACTACAGTACCCATACATAACATATGCTTCAGGACTTGTCTATAGACAGTCCCTTTTAATGTGGCTTGAAATTCTGAAGGCATGTTAGGTATGGTTTTACTAGATAGACAGCAACCAACGTGATAGGTAGTGAATGGTATCGCCGTATATAGGCACTATTATAACCAATCTCTAGTATACCTTTAGCACATGAACATATTTACTTTATTAATTCAAAACTTTTCAGCCGCGTAGTATGCAGACACCGCTACCATTTTGCCAAGCAGAAACAGCGAAAACAGTTTATAAAGGAGTTTCATATCTTTGAGAAGCTCCAGCCGAATGCCCTAGATGGTGTCAGGGTACACAGAGAATTCTCCCAAGGGATACTCTCTCATAAGATACCGCCCAGGCGCTATCAGAACAAACTCACTCCAGA
The DNA here is from genome assembly GCA_030578115.1 of Leucoptera coffeella. NCBI lineage: Eukaryota > Metazoa > Arthropoda > Insecta > Lepidoptera > Lyonetiidae > Leucoptera > Leucoptera coffeella. The sequence continues at coordinate 89,754 of JAMBLF010000480.1, forward strand.
TCCCATGACCCCAAAGCAGAGGATGAGGGTTGAAGAGATTATAGATGGGAGGGCTATCATCTGATACTCATATAATGATGAGTGTAAAACATAAACAAGTGTGGTTAAGAAACAGTATATGAAATAATGCACGTTTTACATATGCAAAGCTTGAAATAATAGTATTAAACTAATAAAAAAAAATAAGAAATAAAAGTAGAGGTTGGCTGAGGGCCACAAGTTATCATGTTTTGTGGGGTAACCTCAGGGAGGCCTACGTCTAGCAGTGGACTGATATAGGCTGATTGATGAATAAAAAAGACAAACACGCTCATGACCAGGACTCTGCATGTACGAAAATAGTAATTCTATGGCTGAAAAACCCACATGTAATTCAAATAATGCTTTTTAAAACTTAATATCTTGTCATGTTATTTTTGTTTTTTAACTATATCCATTTTAAAGTTATTACAACCTTTAGTTAATTAGATTTGTTTAAGATAATATACCTATATTGTTTACTTTATTTCTAAACGTTTTGTAACGCTTGTGCTAAGTATCCAACTTAAACTTTCACTTTGGATCATTGGAATCATTACATTCCAAAAGAAAGTTAAATTACAGTTGGATACTTAAAAGGGGCATTCTTTTAGTCTATATTTAAACAGTAACCAGATTATGTAAATTTAGGAAATAAAATATTAATTTAACTTTCAATTTCTTTATTTACAATATCCTTCTTCTTTTTCTTTAGCTTTTTACTCCTTTCCACATTGTCTTGCAAGTAATGAGCTTCCTTCTTAGCTTGTGCGATTTCGGCACGTAACCTCTGCTTCATTGCTGCTTTCTCATACGCTAACCTCTCACTAAGATGTACCCATTTGAACCGTGGAATGTACTTGATGTTCCAAATCATGTCATAGTAGCGAGACTTCTTCCTAGTTCCAATTTTGGTGTTGTTCAACTGAGCAGCTACTAGTTTGGCTACTTTCTTCTTCTCAAATTCAATCCATCCTTCTGTGAACTGGTCTGGAACACGCTTTCGTCTCTCGCCTGGTTCTGAAAGAGTAGAGTGGGATTAAAATATTATTAATGCAATCATATTTGCTGTCAATACATTTAGTATTATTAGCTCTGAATATATTTTCCGAATACACATCACACTTGTCTCTCAAAAAGCAGACAGTACAATAAACTAAGGAAACATTAGCCAGCAATCATAATCAAATTCTCTTCGAAACTTTTCAAAGGAACGTAACTGCAAAGATATACCACATCAAACCAACACCTACTATAAAATACATTTAGGCTAGTGGCCTCATATTTCTTTCCTCAGTGGTCTCAATGTAAATATAACCTAAACTTACTTCCTTTTGGTTGGAGATAAATCCTTCCCACATCACCATGCTGACTGAATATTTCACGTATTTTGGCTACGTTCATATATGGTGGTATAGTGGATAAATAAACAATACCACGCTTCCTGGTTTTTGTTTTAATGCCTTTAGATATATTCGCTTTAGTATTTTCTTCCATATTTACATCATCTCCATTTTCAGGTACTCTCTCCGCTTCAACCATTTTGCCAGCAATACAAAAACACTACCAAACTACGTTACTGTGGTTTACATATCCAAAACAATTAATTATTTTCTGTTATAATCATGTTTTCATACACCTTGATGAACAAGACTTGCATGTGAGTGAGGTTGATGGAAAACCTTAAAATGAAATTGAATTGAATTTCATGAGGCCTGAACTATTTAACTAATTACAAGTAACGCATATTGTTGCTCGACCACGGTTACATTATACTTATGTAACATTAAAAACAAGTCGTCTCATTATCAAAACCTATGTGTTTTTTTTCCAAAATTATACGCAGCCAGTTTACAATAAATTTGTTTCCATATAGAAAATTAAAATTATAACTTTGATCTAGTTCTAATATAAGTCTAATAATTTATTTAACTCATAAACATCTTATTGAAATTGGAATTTAATCCTTTTGATACGAAAGAGTAAAAACATAATTGAAATGTACTTGTTCATTGCAAAATATTTTCATGTTTCTGAACAATGAGTCATGTTGTTGACAATCTCTTTTACAATATTCCATAGAGATCGCGCCACATACGGTGGCAGTTGGAGGCGTCGCCACAGTCGCGTAATTCAGTGTTACCAGTAAACACGCCAAAACTAGCACTCACTGTGCCATACGGCTCGAAACATTATAGGTTTCATTTGTAACGATCTTTGGTTGCAGAGCTATAAACTCAAATAAAACAAATTAATATATCAAAGTCAAAATATGTTTATTAAACTATTTCAAACATGATTAATAATTAACGGGACTTGTCCTTCTTATTATATATTACATATATTATGTGTTCCTTCACTCTGTCCGCAATAGACCGTTTAGTCTGTTCGACGTAGGATTTCCCACAGATGCAATCAATCTTATACACACCCTTATATCTTATATCATGAGTATAAATCGCGAATCTCTTAAAACTATTATTTCAAACATGGCACTGAGCATTGTCTTTACATATTTTTTACCGAGGTTAGATCAGCGGAGACCCTAGCTTGGAGAAGAACTAACAAGAAACTCCGGAAATCAATTTATTATAATCACCCTTAACAAACATAAAAATTACAAAGAGTGGGCAAAAAACACAACGCTGGTAATACTAAATTTACCTTTCATACAAAGACTTTTGGCGGGAACTCCAAAACAAGATAGTCGAACTTTTTCGGAAAAAAATATTTTTTTTTGTGAAATATAGCATTAATCAGTAAATAACATCAATTAAAACAGTTGATGGGGGCGGACGACGACCCCGCTCCTCCTGATGGAGGTGGCGGGCCCCTTCCATCGAAAAGAAAAACCCCGTCGGACGGTGACGCTCGTCAAGGCGGGGGGCAAGACAACGAAGCGTATAAACCGTATCATAAGGAAGGGTATACTAGGCTTTATCCAGAGAATTCTGGTGATTGCGAATACCAGGTATTTGTAGAAAGCAAAAATACGAAGGAAAGATTAGGAAATAAAAGTCCTATATATTTAAACCATATATTTACAATGGAGGTAAAAGGAGTGGTCAGTATCACTCGGATGAGTGCAGCAAAGATAATTGTGAAATTTAAACAATATATTCATGCTAACAACTTTATTCTTAATACTGGATTTCAAGATAAGTACAATATCCGAGCATTTATACCAGCAACACATATTGAGAAGACAGGGATTATCAGATTTGTGCCATCTAATATATCAAATAAAGAACTATATACAAAACTATCATCCAAATATGATATAATAGCCATAAGGAGATTTTCAAAAAGGGTTGGAACCGAGAGGGTACCTCTACAAACTGTAAGCATTACCTTCCTATCTAATATTTTGCCTGAGTCTGTACAATATGATTTATTTTCCTACAGAGTTTTTGAATATGTACCACCATTATTACAATGTTTTAAATGTTTTAAGTTTAATCATTCAGCCAGGATTTGCTCTAAAGAACAGCGTTGTTCTGTGTGTGCTGGAAATCATTTATTTAAAGATTGTAACAATAAAGATAATTTGAATTGTATTAATTGTGGGGGTGCTCATTTAGCGATATCGCGGGAATGCCCTATTAAGCTTAAAAAAATGACAGAAAAGAAAAGTAAAATTACGTATGCAGAAGTAAGTAAGACAATTTCGTATGAAAAAGAATTTCCAGTACTCAAGAACAAAACATTTTCGCAACAAACAAAAAATACTGATTCACAAAATAAAAATTCATCCTTCCTTGTAAATAAAAATGTAAATAATAAGTCTGTAAATAATAAGTCTGTAAATAGTTCTATAAATAATGTAAATAATTCTATAAATATTTCTCCAGGGGGGTTAGAGCTATCTGACATAGTTAACAATGACCTCATTTTACATGCAATAGTTAAATCTTTGGTACATTTAGCAAATTCAAACAATGAAGCGATAACAACTGCCAAAATTAAAGATGTTTTCCTTGCTAATTTATCACCATAATGGAATATAGTGACATTACCAATAGTACTTCACAAAAGAAATATATAACAATTGTCCAATACAATGTACAGAGTTTAAACAGTAAAAAAAATATTGCTTAAAGATTTTTTACAGGAATATGATGTAGACATTTGTTTACTTAATGAGACCTGGTTGCGGGCTAAACATACAGTGTCCTTTCCGGGATATGTTATGATTCGACAGGATGGGAATGGAGGTCATGGTGGAGTGGCTATCCTAATAAAAAACACATTCAAATTTACATCTATACATACACCTTATTACGAATATTTACAGAGTAGAGCAATTAAACTTACAACTAACACAGGAGATCTAACAATATTATGTACATACAGTCCCCCTAGGAGTACAAGATTTAAGAGTAGGTCATTGGGACGCATATTGGCAAATTTACCTAGGCCCCTTTTGCTAGCCGGTGATCTCAATGGCCATCATGTAGCTTTTGGATGCATGTATAATACATCTAGAGGTAATGAACTATATAAACTAATAGATGAGAATGATCTATGTATTCTGAACACTGGAATACAAACAACAGTAGGTACAATTCATCATAATCCTTCTGCTATTGATATTGCGTGCATTAGTCCTTCCATGGCTCCTCTGTGTGAATGGAGGGTCCATGATGATTCGTTGGGTAGTTATCATTTTCCAGTAATAATTAATATTCACACTGTAGTTGAAAAGTTCATGATAGGGCCTCCTTCAGAGCGGTTTCTGTATAGTAAGGCTGACTGGTCTAAATATCAATCTGAAAGTGAAAAAGCATTTGATTGTTTAGATTTTGAAATGGAGCCACTTGACCTATACAAAGAATTTTGCGCTGTTATTATCAATTTGAGAAACAAATATGTACCAAAAATAATTAACAAATCTCACTATAAAATATCAACTCCAGTACCCTGGTGGGATGATCAATGCTCTGAAGCAGTCAAAAACAGTAGATTAGCATTAAGAAATTATAAATCCAATCCAACAATAGAAAACTATATTCAGTATAAAAAAATTGATGCTAGGAAAAAGAAATTAATCATAGAGAAAAAAAGATTAGGTTGGAGAAAGTTATGTGAATCATTTAATAGACGCACACCAATTAGTAGAATCTGGAACTATATACGTAGGTTCAAACGCATCACATTCAATCAACATTCCAAAAATGATGAATGGATTTCCTCCTTTTTTGATAAATATGCTCCACTATCACCTCCTGAAAAGCAAATTAACTCAATTAAGCTACAACAAATATTTGAATCTCTAGGCAAACCTGAGAGTTTGTTTCTTGCTGAAGAATTCACATTAAGTGAATTAAATATGGCACTCAGAAATAGAAAGGATACTACACCAGGCCTTGATGACATACCTTATAAACTAATAAAATTTCTGCATCCCAGAGCCCTGTTCATGTTGATTAAAATTTATAACATTTTATGGTTATCTGGAGAGATACCTAAAGACTGGAAAACCCAATGTGTTATTCCAATTTTAAAGCCTGATAAATCAGCTAATGAAAGTGACTCATATCGTCCAATTTCTTTGTCCTCCTGTGTTGGTAAGCTTTTTGAAAGTATGCTTAAATTTAGATTAGAGTATTATTGTGAAACAAATAATATAGTACCACAATATCAATTTGGATTCAGAAGGGGCTATAGTGCTCAAGAAAATTTTATGTGTCTAGTAACCGATATCAGAAAGGCATTTCACAATCATAGTTATGTATCAGCAGCATTCCTCGATGTAAGTGGAGCTTTTGATAATGTCAATCCAAGTATTTTAATAGATATTTTAAACCATTGTGGAATACCAGGTTTTGTCTGCAAGTGGATATTCAACTTTCTCTATGAAAGGACTATGTTCTTAAAATTTAACAATATACTACATGGGCCTAGGACAGTATATAAAGGGACAATGCAGGGTGCTACCATATCACCTTTATTGTATAATATATATACAAGCCAAATTAATAGTTACCTTGAACATACATCTGTAAAATGCTTGATGTTTGCAGATGACATTGTTGTATATAGTGTAGATAAAAACATAGATTTAGCCATTAGTAATTTGAATAGCAGTCTGCAGCAGATCCATGAGTTTTATTCCAATCTGAAATTAAAAGTTAATATCAACAAAAGTGGTGCAATGTTGTTTGGAAGAAGATTGGGGGATGTGAGAAATACTCTTATTAAATATAATAGTAAATCTTTAAATTTCCTTTCAGAGAAAAAATTTTTGGGAGTTTATCTGGACTCCAAACTTAATTTTGAAAGACACATTGATTACATTATTAGCAATGCATCTAAAGGTCTAAATCTTCTGAGATCCTTAGCGGGTGTTCATTGGGGTTCAGACCCAAAAATACTATCAATGTTGTACAAAAGCATTGTACGTAGTCATTTTGATTATAGTTCCTCTGCATACATGAATGCAAATATAACTCATCTCAAAAAACTTGACATTGTTCAGAATAAAGCCTTAAGAATTATAACTGGAGCATTCTGCTCCACTCCAATTCATGTTATGGAGGCAGAATCTTGTATATTACCACTAAAATTTAGACGGTTACAAATTGCTCAAAATTTAAGCTTGAAACTATTAACAAATCCCAACAGTTTGCTACTAAACAGAATTACACCCTCTGAAAATTTGCCCCTATCTTTGGTTAGAGAAGTACAAGTAACGGCACAGCAGTTAGTTTCTGGTCAAACCCCAGATTTACTTGCTATAATTATAATACTAAAAGAAATGTGTAAAAATGTAAGTACTATGAGTCTGTGGCCAATGTATACAATAGATTTTAAATGTTTTTCTTTAGATTTAGTAAATGTAAATACAGAAAAAATGAATGCTTATGAATTTGTTCAATTTGTAACATATATTTCTCCAGTTCAGTATAGAATTTACACTGATGGTTCAAAAGCTGCAGGTAGAGTATCATCAGCTTATTATGATCCTCAATTAAAAATAACTCGATGTTACTTGATAGAGTCCCAATGCTCAATATTCACAGCTGAGTGTTACGCCATATATCAGGCACTGATTTATATAGGCAGTATAGACGCAACGGGTTTTTTGATTATGTCAGATAGCAAAAGTTGTCTTTTAGCCTTACAATCCAACTCTATTAGCTATAAGTTAAATTATATGTTATATAGTATAAGAAAGATATTGTTAAAATTAAGGCAAGGTGGTAAGTTCGTTAGTTTTAGGTGGGTACCCTCTCACTCTGGAATCACGGGTAATGAAGTTGCAGACAAAGCCACTAGAGGAACACATGATGAAGATCATACCTCAATTCTAAAGATCCATTTCACTGACTTCCATGAGGCACAAAGAAAATGCATGAGACAGACATGGCACAGTTATTGGAAGATCATCAATAGAGACAAAGGAAAGTGGTATGCTGCTATTCAAGAAGTCCCGCCGTCTTTTCCATGGTTCAATAACTTTACAATTAAGAATGTGTCAATACGAAGCTTTGTGACCACTATTAACCGAGTGAGATTTGGACATGGGCAATTTAAAAGTCACCTGTTTAAATTGAAAATTGCCAGGGATAATAAATGTGATGAGTGTAACGTAGAAGAAACAATAGATCACCTAATATTTGTTTGTAGAAAATATAGTTTGGAACGCTTGATATTAATTGATAGTTTGAGCAACATTCACAAGGGTAAAATACCTAATAATATTGTTGATTTAATGAAAAATGCAAGTAATTATATACCTGTATATAAATTTATTATTAATACAGTAGGCAGTATTTAGAAGAAAAATTTAATTTTGTTTTTGTTTGTCACATTTAACTAAGTCTTATTTTATTAGTACTAGGTTAAGTTTCTACAATTTACTGTAATTAGATTTAAGACTAGCATAATGGACTTGTATCCCCGTGCTGTAAATAAATAATTAAAAAAAAAAAAACTTTCATACAAAATAACACGCAATTGCGGAAACGTCAAATTTAGTTCCAAGTTTGGCTACTGCCAGCTTATGTGGCGGGATCTCTACATCCAACCATTCGGAAAAAGGTGGGAAACTTCAAACCAAGCGCGCGTGCTTTTTTGGAAAAACTTTTTAAATTAATTTTTACCAGTGAAACTCGTAGTATTTTGTGTGTAGTTTTTCAGTATCATATGTAGAATTTTTTGTAGAGTATAGTGTATATAATTAGCTGGGATATTGGGTAAGTTTAAAATATTTTTATATAATGGCTGGGGCCCTGGGCCCTCCCGCCATGGATGATCCCGGAGGCGGGAATTTGGTGGTAGCAGCGGAGATATCCATTTCACCAAATGGTGACACACCATGGTCAGACGCTGTTTCTCTATTATCAATGTCAGGCGTCGAAAGCGATGGCAGTAGGAACCGCACTACGCGTACTACTAAGCGTAAAAATGCCAGATGCAGTAATTGCCAAGCCAAAAGAAAACGCGATAAAACTTCGGGAAAGAGTATGCAATGTAACAATTGCGTAGGAGATACAGAATCAGTCAAATTAGAATCACAACAGCAAGTTGACCCTAAGTCAACTAGTCCACCGCAATCGGACATTGGAATTAAAAAAACAGACTTTGTTGCTAGAAAATTCTTTAATAAAGACGATCTTGGTCCTTATGCCATTCATGTGCAGAGGGAGCAGGAGAGTCCAGATGCCCCAATCACGTTTCATCTCGTTGCATTTGGAAGATTCCTGAAACAGAATAAAATCCAAGGTGTGGTAACCGGCAGTCTGAAGAAAATAGGGAGGAATAGAATTGTGTTATCTTTCACAACTTTTGTAGAAGCTAACAATTTTATTACACTGGTATCAGCCAAATATAATGGGTCATATAAAGCATTTATTCCTTCATCGCAAATCACTAGAGTTGGTGTCATAAAAGGAGTGCCAGTTGACATGACGCATGAAGACATAATTAACGACATTACCTTACCACTTGGTTGTGGTAATATTTTGAAAACTAGGCGCATTAATTCTAAGGTTAGAGATGCAGCAGGAGTAGCTGAGTGGAAACCAACACAAACTGTTGTACTGACTTTTGATGGGCAAATTTTGCCAAAAAAAGTTTATCTTTGCTATGTTTCTTTTGAAGTGGAGCTCTATACTTATCCTACTATACAGTGTTATAACTGTTGCCGATATGGGCACACGAAGATGCAGTGTAGGTCTAAGCCCCGTTGTAACAAATGTGGTTTAGAACATACAGCAGAAAGTTGTACCATTGACCCTGATCTATATACATGCTGTTTGTGTTCTGGTTCTCACCTTGCCATATCTAAAACATGTCCTGAACACCAACGCCAAAAACAAATTAAATTGTCCATGGCTCAAAGTTGCATTTCATACTTTGAGGCATCAAAACTTTATCCATCAGTAACTAGGTCATATGCTGATGTAGCTACGAATCCCTCCAATAATTTCACCCATTCAATTCTTCCCTCTCAATCCGATCAATCTGAAAACAAAAATGTCACTTCATATAAAAAAACTGTATTTCTTAAGCCACGTGAAAGAATAAAATTGGGAAATACTGGATATGATAAGAAAGAGCATTCAATGTTGATTAAAGACTATAATATGCCATCAACCTCTGCCAATGGTGTGGCTCTTAACCAGACCCAAAAATCTAAAAATGATGAGTGTAATATGAATGATAACATACAATTACTTTTAAATCTATTTAAAACTTGCATTTCCTTTCTTGGATCAAACTCAACAGAACCGAACAACGTTGCCAAACTAATTGAAGCTCTTACTTTCACCTCTAAAACTCATAATGGATCAAGTCAAAATAATTCAGTGGAATAGTCGCAGCATAAACAATAAAAAACATGAATTAATTCATTTGATTAACATACATAATCCCTTTGCTATTGCATTAAGTGAAACCTGGCTAAAACCAGGCTCTATTTTTAAAATCTCTGGGTATAATTGTCTGAGAGACGATAGAGTAGATGAGCATGGTGGTACAGCATTATTAATTAAAAATGAATACATATATACACAATTCACATCCTTTCCTAACCATAGCAATAAAATATCTATTATTGGTGCCGTTGTAAATAAAATCCTATACATATCTATTTATGTATCAAAACCTTCTTTAGAGATTTTACAAGAGCTAGATCTCATTATTGCCACAATACAACAACCATTCATAATTTTAGGAGATTTTAATTGCCACCATATTTCATGGGGCTGTTCCAAAAGTGATGTATATGGCAGAGATTTACTTCAAATACTCGACACCTATAATCTTTGCTTCCTTAACACTGGTACACCAACCAGAATCACCAAGCCCAATGAAGGTGCTAGTGCCATAGATCTGGCTATTTGCACTCCAAATCTTTCATCTTTCCTTAAATGGCATAGAACAGATAGTACTTATGGTAGTGACCACTTTGTTATTATCATTGAAATGACACTCCAAAACAGAACCAATAGACTATCTTTTCAATCTAGGCCGAAAAGGAGTATTTCAAAAGATGAAGCAAAGTGGTCACAATTTAGAGAAATAGCCAAGGAAAAAATATTAAATAATTCCAATCCAAACCTATGTGAAACTGAATTGTGTAAATTATTTGTTAAACATTTGATTGAAACAGCTGATCTCATTTTCCCCATCAAAAAAGTCAATAACATGATACCTTCACCACCTTGGTGGGATTCAGAATGCACAACAGCCATCAAAACAAGAAAACAAGCAGAGAAACAATACCTTCAACACCCTACATCTGAACATTATGATCATTTGGAGGCCATACAAAACTCTACTAAGAAATTATTCAAGAACAAGAAACGCAATAGCTGGCACAACTTCTGTCTAAGTATAAATCCTTCTATAAAATCTTCTGAGATTTGGAACAATATAAAACGCTTTAGATCCGCTTTCACAACCACATACAAACCTCCTGTCATTCCAGAAGATATAGCTGAATCCTTTATGGATCAACTAGCCCCACCGTCTGTACCTTTGGACTTCCTATACAAACCTCTAGCTCAAACTTCTGACAATCTCAATGATGTATTTACCTTGAGTGAATTGAAGGGCGTAATATGCAGACCAAAAGACACTGCACCAGGCGGAGACGGTGTAGTGTACTCTTTCATATCCAATCTAGATGATAGCTGCCTTTCTAACTTCTTAGATCTAATAAATTCCATAGTAATTACAGGTAATATTCCAGAATTTTGGAGAGAAAATACGGTGTTGCCATTCACAAAACCCAAAAAATCCCCTAGTGATGTATCTTCGTACCGCCCTATAATTCTTTCCTCCGTTATTCTAAAACTTACTGAACAATTAGTGAAGAATCGTCTAGAGTGGTTCTTAGAGAGTAAAAATCTGCTTTCTAAAACACAATTTGGTTTCCGGAGAGGACGAAGCACTTATGACTGTTTAGGAATTCTGACAACTGATATTCGTATTGCATATTCAACAAATCAATACCTAACAGCTGCATTTCTAGACGTTTCTGGGGCGTATGATAATGTCCAAATTCATATACTCAGACAAAAAATGATAACGCTCAACATTCCGCCGTTATTGGTAAATTTTATTTCGAGCATATTTTTTGAACGTACTATAATTTTGAAAACAGGTAATACAACATTGTCCAGGAAAACATGGAAAGGCCTCCCTCAGGGGTCTTCCCTTAGCCCGATATTATACAGTTTGTATACATATGACCTAGACACCATTTTTAATAAAGATATATCCATCCTCCAGTATGCTGACGACCTATTACTCTACACAATTAACCCATCTCTGCAAAATGCCACCAAAATTATGAACACCGGCCTTTCCAAATTGAACTTGTGGTTAGGGGATAATGGTCTCAGCCTCTCAACAAGTAAGAGTTCAGTATTAGTCTTTTGTAGAAACCGCTTATCTCCCTCTGTAAATATTGTGTATAATAACATACCATTAGCTGTCTGTACAACATTTAAGTTCCTTGGTGTCGTTTTAGACTCAAAAATGTCTGGACTTCAGCATTGTGACTATACAGTAGCAAGAGCTGAGAAAAACTTAAATATAATCCGTTGTTTATCTGGAGTAAGCTGGGGAGCACATCCAAGTTCATTACTCATGGTTTATAAGGCCATTATAAGAAGCGTCATGGATTATGGTTCAATATTTTTAGAACCTTGTTCTAAAAGTGGTTTCAGAAAATTTGATAGCGTTCAGTCAAAAGCACTCAAAGTTGTTTGCGGAGCCATGAAGAACAGTCCTAATAATGCAGTGCAAGTTGAAATGAATGATCCACCATATTCATTGAGACGACAATTCCTTGCGGATAGATACGTGTATAAGGCTATGCAAATTAAAGATCATCCTCTCAGTGAAAGACTTCACTTATTGAATCAGCTAGCTGAAAGACCGTTTTGGCTTCATAAACAACTTCCTTGCATTCTGTTAAGCTACAAGAAGTATCTAAATCTCAATTCACCAGTCTCATACAATCCAAGTCTTTTTCATACCAATTTCGAAGCTCTTGTCCAGACTGTACAGGTGGATACTGAAATAGGTTCAAAATGTGCTGATGAAATTACAGGTTCCATTAACTTTAATCATCTTACTGACGATCTGTGGCCTTTTTACAATCACGTCTACACAGATGCGTCGAAGCTTTCTTCAGAAGGATGTGTAGGTGTTAGCGCATATCAACCAAATCATAATGTACACACTAAAGTCAAACTTCCCCCTGAAACATCAGTTTACACCGGCGAATGCCTAGCTATACTTAAAGCCCTTGAAATCATTTCACTCTTTAAACTCAGCAAAGCTGTCATATTTTCTGACAGTTTGAGTGCACTGCAAGCTATTCAGCGCTTTCCATTTCTCAAATACACTCATAACCCTATAATTTTTCAAATTCGGAAACTTTTGTTGGAATGCCAAAAACAGAACTATAGCATCAATTTCGCATGGGTTAAAAGTCACATCGGGATTATTGGTAACGAAATGGCCGACAAATATGCTAAAGAAGCTGTATCAGATGGAGATATGTACTCTTATTTCATATTTTCGCAAGATTTGATGAATATGCCCAAAAAAGAACTTAATGAATTGTGGAATAAAACTTGGAACAATGCTCCCATAAAAGGTTTTTACTACTTAAATATCAACAATAAAATTTTATCAAAACCTTGGTTTAATGTTTTGAAGTTGGGAAAACGAGCATCAACCATTATTACACGATTGAGATTGGGGCATGTGTGCACTCCAGCATTTTTATACAGAATTAAAAAAAGGGATAGTCCAATTTGCGATTGCGGTGAGGATATTGGTGACGTCAATCACATTTTCTTAGCTTGTAATAAACACTGTCGCGAAGATCTGATAAACACTCTGTTGCATAAAAAGATTCCTCTGCCTACATCAATGAATACCTTACTATGTAATTTCGACACTGACATTTATAAAGCCTTGGCTTTTTTTATAAACTGCAATAATATTCGTATATAATTATAATATGTTGTATATATCTAATATATCTTGTACATTTATTTTGTATGTTTTACGAGTTTCACTTGTTTTTCAAAATTATATCGAATCCGGCTTTCAATGATACATAAGTTTCCCTAATTTTTACATAAACACTTGTATATGGCAATCCTCTCGTGGCCAAAACAAATTCTCTGAGCCAGCAAGAAAAACCCAGAGAGGAAATTGAAAGCTAAAAGAACAGAAAACACATTTGTCGATTGGCAAATTGCCTCACGGCCTCAAGCCAAAGAAGAAAAAATTGAATTGAATTGAATCCAACCATTCATGTGTCAAACAAATCATAGTCCTTGTGCATAAAAGCAAAACATAAATTAGCTTATTTATATTAGTATAAGCTCTTAATAACATATTGTTACTACGTTCTTACAAACATGGGTTGTGATGGTGGAACTATACCTCGCCGTGACGAGCTTGTGAGACTCAAAAAGAAACCTGAACAAGTAAGTTACTTTCATGTTACTGTAATAGTAATTCAATCATAAGCTATCAAACTAACTCATCATTACCGATATTATATGATTGTTACTTATACTAGAAACTTACGCGTTATATTTTCTCTTTACAGAAAGATAAAGATGCCGAGCGTTCGTTTAAATGGCGTAATTGTGCTCTGACGCAACAAAAACTTCAAGAACCGATTGTGGCATGTGGTTTGGGCCGGTTGTATAGCAAGAGTTCTGTCCTAGAAGCACTGTTGGACAAAGACACAAAGCCAGACACCATAAGTCACATCAAAAACATGAAAGTAAGTTCTACAATATTGTCAACTGACGTGAATTGATGGTCTTTAGATGAGTAGTTCTGGGTTTGAACATATGACCAAATAGTTTTCACTTTATCATCTTTTTCAAGTTGTTAGCGACATGCATGTTTTAAACTAACAAAATTAAACACTTTCATGACTATAAACCCTTGCGGGTTTCTCAGAGGTTTGGATGTTGATAATTGTAATGCGGAGATATTTGCGTATTTCTTTGGCCTCCTAGTGGCACCTGTCGGATAATTAGTACTCAATATGACATGTAAGCCATGTGGCCGTTGAAACGTACTGTTCCTCAGAACAGTGACAGGTAACTAGCCCATTGTCTGATATATTTCAATGATCCGCAGTTCCTTAGTCGCCTCCTACAACATGGCAGGCAAAATGGCAGCTAGTTAACATTCTTGTTATGACCCAAACTAGCATGGGACTAAATATAAACACAAATTATTACACTTTATGGCTTTTACAATCTACATTCCCCAAAACTAGGTCTTAATTTAATTGGAATTGTTGAAGAGTTTTCTTTGCTACTACTATACTCATTATCTCAACATAAATACTTATAACTCATCCTTCTAACCCTTTTTGGGTTTGCACTAAATAATTGAGATAATATCAATGGCAGCAAAGTAATTACGGACAACTGCAATTTTTACAAAATGTTTTTTTTATAGAAAATAGCATATTATATCAATATCTAACGTTTCACGAAACAAAATTATATGTTTTTCTATTATTGGGGTTTTTTTCGGACGTAATTAAAGATATATACCCTCCTTTTTTTAAAACAAGCTACGTAAACAGTGACATGTAACTATGTCCGTAATTGCGCGGGAGTTTGCGGCCCGTAATCTGGCGTAAACAAGAACAAGTGGCAGTTGTCATGTTCTTGCGCGGACAGGTTATGTTTTACAGAAAAAAAAAAATTAAAAATAATTTTCTTGAGTTGCACATGAAACTAGATGATTTTATATTAAAAAGAAGAAAAAATAAGTGTGACAAGGAACAAAATACTGTTAAATATGGCAAAAAAGGCGTCCAGAAAGAAATTAACGACAGCACCGGTTTAACAAATTAATTAAACAGAAACTATGGAAAGAACAAGTTTATGTAAGACATTTATTTTAAATATATTTTAATAACTTTTAATACGTTTTACTTTATTCGAAGTTGATTTCGTTCTTATTTAGACTAATTCAAAACTTGAGGTTATTACGGCGTAAATGCAGATATCTGGCAGATGTCATTATTTACTGCGGATGATACTACTCAGATGTCTCTATTTACAACCACTTCATACAAGTATTTAGATCGAAATTTATTTTTTCAGTTAATTCAGATACCGAGAAAGCTCTTATACAATAAGAGGGCATCCTAGAAGAAATTGAAACGCAATCCCTAAATAAGAGATACTATATTATTATATTTTACGTCGTAGATACGTACCAGTCCCGTTCTAGTCTGTGACGTAACAATGCTAATTAGGTGGAATCTTTTGGGCGATGGGCTGGCAATCAGTCATCAATGTTGTATATGACACAACATCTCTAATATTTATGCTAAAAAGCGACCTAAGAGGTATTATTATGCCTCCAAGGTTCTGTCCACCCCATATACACATCCATATACATCCATACATATCTTCATGCTCGCAAGTTCATAGATAGTACCATCCCTTGTAAAAAGGCATCCCTGTTATACAAAGTCATTCACTAGCTCCACAATCTCCTTATCAATTTCAACTTTACAATGTCCTTTCGTTCCTTTCTACTGTCATAACTTTCGCTTCATACCTCTCATCTTAAGTGCATGATCCACACACGTGAGCATTTCCTGCAACTCCCCAGCAGATGAAGCAAGTTGAATCTGGTCGTTTATTCAGCTCAACCATACGCTATCCCCAGTCTTTTTACTGAAAAAAAAATTATCAATATACAACTTCACCATCTTCGACTAGGGTTTGATAAAAGCAATTTGCTACATGAGGGATGAAACTGTGGCAAAAAGGGGTTCCAACGAAGTTGTCAATTGCCCTTACGATTACATTAGAAGGAAAGCTGCAGAGGGTCTAGAATAGCTACGGTGGTCAGAACCGGAACCGTATTGTTTTTCTATAAGTTTGTGTTTACAAATTGTCAGAGACAATCGATCGCCATCTGAAAGGTTTCTGACAAAATATCTCTTGCTTCACTCACACCCATTAACCTTATCATACATGCTCTTCTGTTCTTCACACTGCGTACACCCACCTTGACAAGAATGTCTCCAATTTGATGTCAATAAGTTCTACGCGGCCTCCCCCGTCCGAATCTACCTTCCACTTTGGCTTTATAGATTCTTTTAATAATCCTCGTTTAATCCATCCATACATCAAACCACCTTAACATACCTATCTCTATTTTCGTCTCTAAATCTTCTTTCATAGCACAACGTTCAC
The DNA here is from genome assembly GCA_030578115.1 of Leucoptera coffeella. NCBI lineage: Eukaryota > Metazoa > Arthropoda > Insecta > Lepidoptera > Lyonetiidae > Leucoptera > Leucoptera coffeella. The sequence continues at coordinate 106,496 of JAMBLF010000480.1, forward strand.
GCATCACACTATTCCGTAGCCTTTCACAGAACCTAACATTACACACTCTCCTGAGGGACCTCATCTCTACCACAATAATTTTGCTTTCATGATTCTTCTGCCAAACCCAGCACTCATTACCTAACATAATCGTATTTGCCATCGCTTTTTAGAAAAAGGTCATACATAACAAGAAGGAGACAGCGTCCATGCATTAATTTTCTAAAACTAAACAGCTTTTCTGTCTCTAGAATGGTACACCTGCGTTCGCTGGAGTAAACTCAATAATGAACCCTATGCAGTTGTTGAAGTGAGCTAAAACGAAATTATGAACTTCAAAAGTTTCTAGAACAGTACCTACACATGATTAAAAAAACCAGGACTTGGTGTACGCGAAACAATGGTACAACCTAATAAGTCAGACATGATATCTTAAAATAACGATTTAGATATTTCGATGAAATGTTTATGATCATTGAATGTTGCAAAAAAGGCACGGTCTCAGCAGAATGAAACCATTCCATCGGAACTCTCAAATTCTTATAATGCAGGAATATCAACCACGACTGCTAAATACAATGATTATGTCTTTGTGTTTGCAAAATCTAATCCCACCATCTGATCATAACTTCTCTAAGGAGTTAAAACATGGTCTAGGTGATGAAGGATACGTTGACACTGATGAATAGTTCCTATTCAACCTACTTTGGGATTGAGACAAAACGAGAAGACTTAATAGACTATTTTATTTCATACATTTTCGTTTACTTACATTCAAATTTTTATTTTGTTTTCTACGTGAATAAGAAAGATACTTAATGTAATATATAAAAATAAAAACTATAATCAAATATAGTTCTAAATAAAGTTTAAGTTAACGAAAAAACCCTCTAATGTAGCATTAAAACAATTAAATTAATTAGGAATGCCATACTTTAACTGAATCTCAATAATATATTTCATTTTACAAGTAAATGATTGTAAAATGAAATATATTTATTTAGATATATTTATATATTTAAATATATTTATTTTTATTGAGTTTTATGTATATTGGTATGAAGTAGATAAAGACGTGTTTAAACATTCCAGTGTTACTAAAGACATCTGCATTATTTGGCTAGAAAATATTACTTTGTCTTTACGAAGATATATAATTTATTAGTTTTTATACATATGTTTATGGTTTTTATTGCAAATAACGTGTTTATTTTGTATTAAAAAGTTTATTTCATTTTACAAAGTAAATAGAGACATCAGTCAGTTGTCTTTATTGCTTGATTCTATAAAACAGCGTAAAAAAAAACAAGTACCGTATTTCAAAAACTACAAACTAATATAAAGATTTTTCAATAATATTTAATAAATAGTAATATTAAATACCATTCCTGAAAATTGCATAAACATTGTATGTATGGTTTAGAAAATACACCGTTTTTGCACGTTTTTCGCTCCCCTGTAAAATTGCGTTTTTGTAGATGTCTTTTTACACTTTGCTGCCATCGATATGTTCTTCAATATTTAAGCAGTACGTTAGCATGAATACAAATTTAGCAACATGTTGTAAGCCTATCCAACCATAAAAATAAGAACTGCAGTTTGTGCTCCCTTATTATGCCGGAATGAAGGCAGCTAATTTATTTTCATACCAAACTACTAAGACACAACATAACATTTTCACATTTCCAATGTCATTGTGTGTTATGTATAGATTCACATCCTTTAATCCCTTTTGGGCTGGATAGTACCTAGCAGACATAATATCTCCTAGGTCACTGTTTAGGATTTATCTTGGGGTTGTGATGTCATATGAAACATTGGTGGCAGGTTGATAGCCCATCGCCCAATGAATACAATTTACCCCTAGTCCCTTAGTTGTCTCCTACAACATGCCAGGGAATGATGGCAGCTAGTTAACATTATTTTTATGTCCCAGGCTAGCACGGACTTGTTTGACAGACTGAGTTGTTTCCTAAATTAATAAAATAAAACATAGTCACAAATCAACACAATATATTCACAATTTATTCGTTTACAAGCCAATACAGTGGTTCATCTATTTATATAATCACAAATCTTACAATATATATTTATCCTCTTTTCCAGGACATCAAAGATCTGACACTACTGAAGAACCCAGCCTACAAGGACACGGAGCACACAGAAGGCACCGTAGGAGACAGCTCCCCTTACATTTGTCCAATCAGCAGCTTAGAAATGACCGGAAAGTTCCGCTTCATATTCCTCTGGAGTTGCGGATGCGTACTGGCCGAACGAGCCTTGAAAGAGGTCAGGCAAAACCTCTGCCACATGTGCCAACAACCTTTCACAGACAACGACGTGGTAGTACTAAACGGTACAGACGAAGATGTAGCGTTAATGGAGACAAAAATGGCGATTCGTAACGCCAACAGAAAGGGAAAGAAGAATAAAAAAGTGGAAACGGTCACAGAGGTTAAATTTGAACCTAGTACACCGGATGTACCGGCAACAACCGATAGTGAAGTGAAAGTGGAAAGTGTGAAAGAAGAGCCGGGTACGAGTAAGACAGACACAATACCGTTGATACTACCGAAGTATAATCCGAATAAGCAACTAAGAGGTCACTTTGGTTCATCCAAGCGTGCGGTGTCGAATGAATTGGTACAGGACCCGTCTTACAAGAAAGCGAAGAAGGATTACAGTGTGGCCAAAGATCCGCAAGCGAGTGAAGTGTTCAAATCTCTCTTTACGTCTCACGAGTCGGAGAAGAATCAGCAACGAGCTCATTGGGTTACGTATAATCCGTTTTATAACTAAGTGTAATGGTGTTATGTGGTTACGTGGGTATTGTGCCAATATACCAATAAAAATATCTTAACGGTAATAAATCTTGTCTAAATAGAAGAAGCAAATACAATGAAGATAAAGCATAGTCAGTTAATCTGTCTACTTATACATTCACATCATTTAGTCCCTTTCAGAGTGAACGGAACCTTAGAGACATGAAAACGTCTCCTTGGTCTCTTATTATATTAATTTGCCTATTTTTGGTATTGTTGGAATCTGATAGATCTAGTTACTAACATTTCTCATGATAGGCAATAGTCAATGTTTTAAATACCTACCATCTGTCACTTGTGGATTGTGTGGTAAAAATTACAAATAGTTACGTAATACTGGTAATAGTTACAAGTGAAGATACTTTGCGAATCTTAACTACTTACTTATGGTCATAGAATTACTGAATACTTCAAAAAGGATTATAGCCACGTGTTTAGAGTCCTATTTCAATTGACACAAGCTACAAACTTACGTGGTAGTTAGATTTAAGTGTCCACCATTACTGTTTTGTTACAAACCTAGGTATTTATTGAGAACTATGTAACTATATTAGACGTAATTACTAGCTATATAAATATTTTGTCTTATTGTAAGTAAATGTTAAGTCCTAAGTTAAGTCTTTTATTTTCATTACCTTTAAAGAATTATTTATTAAGTATATAAAAAATGTTTCAACAACATTTCCACAAGCATATTTTAGATAAGAAAAAAATCTTAAAGGTGTCAATTGACGAAACGTTGATTTGGATTGAATGTAAAAAAAATACTTCGTTTAACAGCCACATTAAGAATTCTTGATGCTAATTGTACGCGTACTAATATTGAATGTCCAAGTTATGCGTTTGTAACGAACGAACCAATAATAATATGGATTTTCTACTAGGGACGTATGTGTGTTTTTGGTTAAAATAAAACTGAGAATTATAAGGAAGAGTTGATGTAAAAAAGTTACTCATACCAATTTACCGTCCAAATTATCATTTAACCTATTGAATGAATGAACAATTCGAAATTTCTGGAACTAGGCACATGTAAGTACCATTGAGAGTTTATGAGCTACCTAATCTTAGCTTTTTGACTTTGGAAAATGGGTTCGCAAATTTCCGCATTTACAGTCACTATCACAAAAAAAAATTCAAGGCATTTCTGTATTAAAAGTGTAAATAAAGAGACGCGGACTCGCAGATAAATATCTATCTGATCATGACGTGAATTCGAGGTGGCCATACAATACGTGAATAAATAAGAAAACCTCCTTCGCAATAATTAAGTTGGTCATCCGAAGCTCTGACTACCTTTCAAGGGTTAATTGTGATAGCGTTTGTCTTCGTAGCAGTTAGAGGAAATCAGGACATGATTATATACATAGACACTTTTGAACTCTCTTCACATAATATCTTCCCCACCACGTTTACCATAATAGTAGGTAATATGCTTAAAATGGACTATTAGTGACAAGACGCTAGCCATATTTACCTAATAGAGATTAGTACTTGCCTTAAGATATACAAGCTCAAAGGCAGCTAGTTAGCATTCTATAGAAGTGGCAGACTAGATCCGTGTCAGGTATGTTTGTAAAATAATAAATAAGGATAACTTGAGTGAAAACACAAAGGAGTGTGTAACAATGACACTTAGATCATCGCCAGATGCAAGTAAATGGGTGGAGTATGAATCATATTCGGTGTACGTATATCCACTTGGTTTCAAAAGAATGGGTCATGAGAAATATGAAGATATCTCGTTACTATAACTGCATTGAAATACTGGATGATGATGATTCATTGACGTTAGGAGTACCTATAACCGCCGAGTGTGTATGAGAAGAAGTATGAGTTCAATGAAGCGAAAGCGGTCTGTCAGGATCGGGACAAATAGAGATCCGCGATCTCTGCCTACCCCTCTACAGGGATTCAGTGGTGATGAGTATATATGTAACTACTGGATGTCATTATACCTAACATAATAACTCCTAAATTAGATCTTTATTAACGTATGCACCAGTGAGGACCGAACCCAAAACCAGCAAATTCCGAGGTCTTGAATTCAATCACTGGCCTATTAACAACCAAGTAGGTATGTACTATTGCTGATGTACGTAGCGTGAAAAACAGAAGAGCATGTATGAGAAGGTTAATATGGGTGAGGCCAGAGAGATTTGTCAGGATCGTTTCAGGTGGCGATCGATAGTCTTTACCTGTCCCGTTGGGGACGTAGAGGCGTGAATATGTGTATGATGTTATAATGAAATTTGTTTAAATAGATAAATTCATAAAATAACCATTATTTGTGCTCCCAAGTGTATGAACGTATAAGACTAATTACATCTATTTACAAAACTCATTCAAGTCATATACTCGTACAAGTAATGTAACAACATTTTGCAAATTGCTGTTTGTATTACAAGTACACAATAACAATGAAAATATGTAACATCAATTAACGAAAGGAATCTGATCATAACTGTAAGACCATTCAACGTAGATAAAAATCCGAGTTACCACTTGCGGGGATCGTCATAATACCGGTAATGTGCACTATCTCTAGCAATATTACAATTTGGATCCTTTTGGGCACAATATAAGATATCTCTAAGCTAGCATAACTTGTGTGTTTGTTTACCTATTTCGTACATTTTCATCGACAGGTTATACATATACATGGTGTTAAATGACTACCTAATACATAAAAGATGGTAAGTCTATATCGTCCTTGGATATCAGTTATTTCTCATTAAAAAAATATGACGTGACCGACGGGATTTAATACTCCAACTTTACCTTCACTCCCAAATTCACTTTAGGTTTATAGTTTTAATTATTTGTTGTATTGTATATAATAAATAAATAGTACAAATCTCCCAAATAAAATATGAATATGAGAAGATAGTAGTGTCATGATTGATCAGCATCTCCTAATTTCAGTAGTTGACTCCAGAACCTCTGACTACGCACCAAAGGATAATGGTCCTGTATGTGTATAAGATGTATGATTTAACATGGAATTTCACAATACGGAAACGAATAACATATGATTACAATATATTGAACTTTCTTGAGGATAATAAATTGTTTATATCAGAGCAAATAATACAATTTGGGTCAACGCAGTAAACAAACATCATAACAACTCGTGTATAACTCGGCGACCCTTGTTTCTACGAACTTATATGAATCATGTATTTATCTAAATATTTACAATAATATCCGTGCTATCAGGGATGTAAAGAGGACGTTATCTAGCTGCTGTTCTTCCCGACATGTCGTAGATGGTGATGAGCTAGCAAACTGTTTGTTCCATATTACATCAGAACCCTTATATTCATGCTAAAGTGACATAGGAGATAAAATCATCGTCTCTCTAATGTTCCGTCCAATCCCAATAATAGGTTTACCAACGATGTGCTTTGCTTTACATTTTTGGTAGTTGGTTGTAATACAAAGGTAATTTTATCATCAATATTTTATTATTATAGAACCATACAAATGTTTAATATTAAAACAATAACTAAGAAATTAATAAACTACTATAATATTTATGTACTTATTCGTTATAATATATAGCTATTACTAGATAGTCTCCTAATGCAATACTAAAATCGTATATAACGGAATATTCATCTATGAGGGTAGTTTTCCGGTTCTGTTACGTTGCACACGTCCACAAGACAACAAAAACATTGAGACACCTAGATTTACAGTTACAATGAAACTTGACTAAAAGCTACAGAACCAAATCACAACAACGACACTTATCTATGAAAAAATCTCCACGTATATTTACCTACTGTGCCGTGACCTTAAGATATACGTGAATCCGCGTCCAGCAGCTCATTCGACTAGCAACCGTTGAGGAGGAAGGTCGTGTCGAAATGAAGGTGTTCATCGTGTTGGCAGCCGCCTTGGCTGTGGCCCTTGGGAACCAAGTGGCGTCTACTGGCAAAGTCTTCTGCTACTACGACAGCAAAAGCTATGTGAGGGAATGTAAGTAGATTTTCAACTTAATTGTACGCTATTTTGTGTGTTATCGTAATGGAAATACAGTCAATTTTTCAGTAAATTTTTGCAAAGCTTATTCTTGGAATAAAGGATTCAAGGTACATTAAAGTAGATAATTCAAATTATAAATATTTCACCAGCGACTTATCAGTGAATACATATTAGAATTTTACCTTTTATGTATGGATTATTCTAGACTCTATAATAATAATAGAATCTAAAGTAAGTGGTTTTACTTAATGTTTGATTCAATTTTTATGCGTTTTTTATTACTGTATCTACCTACCGATAAATCTTTATTGTATGTCAATGGAAATCAAGTTGCAAATTCGAACTAAGAAGTACTCGTATCAAAATGAAGTCTACCCCCGCTGATCAAAACGCAAATAATAACAACTACATATTTTTGTTTAATCCAAGCTAGGATTATTATAATATTAAACCGGGATTCGAATTGAATACACTGCTTAGTAAAGACCCCGTATCACGAAGCATTCCTAGGATCAATTGCCTCAACAGAAATAAATTTGTTTGTTACCGTTTTATAACTTCTATCTCACGTATCCTTTTAGACGGTTCTAGATTAATCTAGTCGAACATAAGTTTAGGATACGAGTAGTAATAGTAATTGAAGTTAGAACGTGGATGAAACATTAGTAAAATTTGACAAAAAATCCTTTAAGACAGTCTTTAAATTTCCTCAGACTTCAAGTAACAATAGCATTATAAGCTAGCTACATCATGCATGTTTGTTTTGAATAACTACGTTAGAGACAAGTCAATGCCTAACCCATTAATTAACCGACCTAAGGTCAATGCCGGAACAAGTTTTGCTTTGCGTTTCGCCAAACCTAGAAATGTCGGTGTTATTGACATTGATTTGATCAAGCCACGGTCACATCGGATGATTTACATAATACCGGGCTTCAATATCATCGACTTTGATTACATCATGGAAGTTTGTGTTGCATTAAATTGTTTGATATATTACCTCCTTGATGCTTATTAAGTGCTACTTACAAACCACGGGTCTTAAGTCTTCAATTTGATTCATCGTAGGAAATTGAACTAAAAACTCGTAAATTGTATGCAATATTGTTTTGACTGAATCAAGGAATGTTTGTGAGTTAAAATATACATTTGTGCAATTACATCGAATGTTTAGAAATTCGAATGGCCTTACGTTTTATTACTAAGTTAAGTTCCTATAATACTGTCTATTAAATTAAACAATGTCCCGAGTTCAATACATATTTTTAAATGTAAACAAGAACATAAAACGTCTGGCGTCACTAGTTTATGTATTGGTTGATTAATTGTTCCATTAATTCAATAATATCGGAATAATAATTAAATTTTATTGTAAATAGTCGATTTAGATAACAAAACCATATCCTCAATAATAGTTGGCCATAAATTTGATTTACTTTAAAGTCAAATCCAATATTTAATCAAATTGCTACTGTACCTTATTAATATAAATAAATGATATTCTATTATCAGACTTTTAACGCAATATGCTATACAAATGAATAAATAAATTAAATCATTTTCTTGCGTTTTCCTTAGCATTTATTCACCATCAACGACTCAGATAGCTTCCAGAATATTTGATGACACCTAGCTAGTTCTGGCGACCTGGCCAAACATACTATGTACACACACGAACAGGTCAACAACAATTGGCTGAACAAGCTTATCTGAGCGACCTTATTGACACTAAATTGACAAGAGTCCGTTAAAGTTATCATGTCTGTTCTTACATTACGTAATCGACACTTTAGATGTAAATTACGATTTTGTTTTTCTCAGCAAATTGACCGAGCCAACCTATTTGTCTTATTTACCATGTATGTGACAGAAATTGGCGTGGGTGTAAGGTAAACTGCCTTTAATAAGCTAAATTTATCCTCCAGTTGAGATGTGATGGATTTTATACAAGGAAAAAACAATAAGATATTTTTGTACGTGGACAAAATGTTGAACGTTTTTTGTAGAATGTTTTATAAACAAAGCATTAAGGCATTGTTTCTAGCGTTATACAGATACATACTGTACATATGTATTGGACTGTCATGCATTTGAGAATTTTTTTCGCGTAAAAGATTGAGAACTGAAAGTCTATTAAAGATTGGCCAAAGACCATCTTAATAATCAACCCCTTATGAACTCTGAACCTCTGACGTCCTGAAAGGAATTGTGTTTGCTGTAACTAGGTTTCTATATGTTCCTAAGAAAACGATTCTATAAATACTGAAACCTTAGAAACTGCGGTTTTCATAACAATTCCACGTATAAGGAAACTATGAGTCACTCTTATTGTTTACTCTTATTGTTTATCAATAGAGTTTTGTACTTCAGTTATAGCCAATTTACAAAGAACATGGGTTGTTAAATGCAGGTGTAGCATTGCTAATCACAATTGTCAAAATTCTAATTGTACAATTGTATAGACTATTTTTATTTATTTAAACTGGTTAACATTCGCACATACACTCACGCCCCATTCCCCGTAGATGAGTAGGTATAGATCACGGAATCTCATCTGTCCCGAACCTGACAGACCACTTTCGCTTCATTTACACTCGCAGCTCATCATACCCCGCCAAGAGTGTATGAGGAGGTGTATGAATGTTAGAAGCACCTTGTGTTTACTTAAGTAGTTAAGTTGTAACTTTGAATAATAAAATAAAGCAAACATTCCGAGCTGATAAAGACAAATATTGCACCAATTGGAGCTTTTCTATAGCTAAAACCATTTAAGATTAAGATTTACGACATGAGGTCTCGTTAGATATACTTATTCTATATAATACATAATTTAGATAGCGACTAAAAACAGATGCAATCTATTTGAGCAAAGGGTTAGCAATTAGTCAATAATATTTACTGTTACAACGACCCTGATAGTTCTGTTAGAAGAGACAAAAAAGATATGCATAGTGTCTGCGAGATTTACGTTTTTATACATATTTACGAGTAAGTGTATCGTCTGTAACTTATTACCTAATTGGCAATATATTTGCCTAAATCCTAAAGAATATCATATATTGATCCATTGTTGACGCTTTATTTTACATAATGTTACGTAAACATTAACTTTACATGTTATGTATGTATAACGAGCAAAATGGAACAAACTAACTATCCTAATTAGGTTCACAAAGTTATTGCTTTATTCGTAGTTTGTTAGGTTAAATATGCTAAACTACACTGTAATTTAATTAACACACATCCTTCCTTGTTTATGTAGTATGATTCTAAATGGTGTTTAATAGGTATCTGTGGTGTTTGATCCATCGTAAAAAGTGACCGATACATATTTTTTCCATAAAATTTACATAGTCTTATAGTAAAATTTACATAGTCGTATTATAGGGGCAATAGGCTAGAAAGCTCTCGCCAAAATTTCAAATCAATACCATAACATACATACACATTACGGCCGATCCCCTGTAGACGGGTAGGCACGGATACCGATCCTGATAAAACAATTTGGAAAACTTTTCTGCTACCTGGCGTAAGGACCTGATAAGTTCTCCCTTTCGAAAACCTGCGTATACACCCCATTTCTTATCATAAATATATATAAAGATATTGAAAATTATTCATTTAGATTCTGTCCACCTTATAAGGATGTATATCTACATATATTGTACTTTGTTGGTTGATATATAAGGCGTATGTATATTAAAGTTTTAACAACAGTTTCCTCAAACAAAGTTAATTTTAAATCTAATAATCTTTTCCTTGAGCACAGAGAATAAAGTTAAATAATGTTCCGAACGATGTCGTCACAGTGATGTGCACAGAATACCTTGATGTTGTAAGAGACCTTCGTTGCAAACTCGTTTTTTGTCAGAGGATTAAAAAAACAGTTTTGTTAACCACTTATGAGTTGGGGCTTACAGTAGTCACAATTTTCAACTTGATGTCTTAATTACAACTCTCTCTTTTTATTATTATATAATGAATACACATACATGCCTCTAGAACGATCGTGACTCATCTCTCTTACTTCACTCACACCAATTAACCTTCTCATACATGCTCTTCTGTTCTTCACACTAAGTACACCTGCCTTGAGAATGATATTATTTTAATTCAAATGATAGATAGTTCACATTCCGGAAATATGATTTTAAGTTATGACATAACGAAGCAAGACAAAAGAATGTTTCATTTGTTTCTTAATTCCTTGTGATTGTTGTATGAATACTGAAAGATATAATCATATCTGAGTCATAAGGAAGGTATTAAAAGTAATTGCTTAGTTAACTTTAATAATTTTCTCATTATATCGATTAAAACATACTATAATATTGTCTTGTCTTAGGATTGACTTTCAGCAAAACATGAAAACTAACGCATTCCCGACCAACCACGATTTCCATCTCCGCCATTGCGAAGGTTCTATGGACACCTCGAACCCACATGTTGACCAGATAGTCACTACTCAATGTGACAGATGGCCAGCCATGTCACCATTTACAAACACTATTACCTGTTCGACAAACAGTATAATTTGATTTTTTTATTACGAAAATGTACGTAGAAATTCATTAAACTTCATTTCCATTGGTACATGCTTAAGCGGGATTTGGACCCTGTACCCACTGATACAGAGCCAAGCCCCAAACTACTGAGCTACGTCGAATTACGTCGTATTTTTAGCAGTAGCTTATACTTAATACGCATACTTAAGAGTGCTCTTAACTATCAATGTCCGCAATTTTATCACTAAGTTTAATCTTCCTACCACTCCATTACAGCCCAAGCCCGCATGTTACCAACTGACCTGGAGCCAGCGCTGTCATTCTGCACCCACCTGGTCTACGGCTATGCTGGCGTCCAGCCTGACACCTACAAGATGGTCTCACTGAACGAGAACCTGGACATAGACAGTGCCCACGCAAACTACAGAGCTATCACTGGCTTCAAGACTAAGTACCCTGGTCTCAAAGTCTTGTTGTCTATTGGTGGAGACGCTGATCTTGAAGATGTTGAGAAGTATAATCTGCTGGTGAGCATGAGAATTTGATTTCTCAAGTTTTAGCTTCGATATAGTAGTATATTATCCGTGGTTCCGTGATGGTTTGGGAATGACTATTGAGAATAATGAACGAGTAAATTGAATTTGGAAGAAAGGACTACTGTTCAATCAAAATAGTATTAGATTCTTATAAGTCGCAAAGTTAAAAAATTTATACGCTAATACTTAGTTTCTGGGTTTAATTCCCTTGAGGCTGTGTTGTCATTAGCACCTTCCTTCCTTCCTTTTTATGTAGTTAATCAACGTACGTTATATACATTATACTAAAATTACATTAACTAGTAACAATTAACTCAGATCTCAAACCTAACCTACAAAGATGCTAGTTCGATAAGTATAATCATCCCCTATAATATTACTATAAGCATCGTTATTCCTTTGTGTAGTTGGAGTCCCAGCAAGCACGCACAGCGTTCGTGAACTCCGGAGTGCTCCTGGCTGAGCAACATGGCTTTGACGGAGTGGACATCGCCTGGCAGTTCCCCAAGTTCAAGCCCAAGAAGATCCGCTCCGGATGGGGTAAGCAGAGCTATGACCACTGATTAGTAGGATTAAACTATCATATTCATACATTTATGACCTTTAATCCCTTTCGGGCAGAACTTCGGAGATATAATATCTCTTACGTCACATTTCAGCTTGAATATTGGAATTGCGATGTTATTATGAAACATTGGTGACAGGTTGCCTGACCATCGCCCAATAGATTCCATTTAAACCTAGTCCTTTGGTCGGCACCTACGACATGTCAGGAAGAACGGCAGTTACTTAACATTTTAATACGTCCCGGCTATAACGGAATGAAACTACCAGTGTTGCGGAAAATAACACTAGTACGGAGAAACTACTCAAATGAGCGAAGTAGGTACTGTAAAATGATGATATTGGTACCCAAATTCTAGTGTGTAAAAAGAAGTGTATGGTTGTAATAACAAAATTAGAGATCAGGCTTACGATCTGTCAAACTATCGTAAATGGTACATATGTCATTAAAACTACGATAACAAATATTTTAAATACCATAAATATACAAACGCATTCACGGCCATTAACCCTTACGGGTAGTCAGAGGTTCAGGTGTCCATCTCCGCAATTGCGAAGGTAGTAATTCTATGGACACCTCAAACCCACGTGTTAACCAGATAGTCAGTACTCAATACCATAAATATATTAAATATAACATCCATGTCCTTGCAGGTTCCTTCTGGCACTCGGTGAAGAAGACCTTCGGCACCACCCCCGTGGACGAGAAGGAGGCGGAGCACCGCGAAGGTTTCACTGCCCTCGTGAGGGAGATGCGCGCTGCCCTCAACCTCAAGCCCAACATGCTGCTCACCGTGTCTGTGCTGCCCAATGTCAACTCTACCAGTGAGTATACTTGTTTATGATCTTATAGTCTAAAAAGACAAGTAATGTAAGTGATAGTCACTATATGTACAATACAAATAGAAGTAATAAAGGTTCAACCTTTCAACAACTTCTCATTTAAATTGTTGTTGGGACAAATCCTTAATGTAGAAAAATTGGTACCAATTTTGCTACAGAATCTTCAAAAAGCCTTCTGATAGCATTTAGTATTCTTTTAATATCTTTGGGCAATCCATTTATCGCCATACTTACAAAGTTCCATTCAAGTTACGCCAAAGCATAAATATTTTCTCCTTCATTCACCCAAAGCGACTCATTCGCTTCATTCATTCGCTCACTCATTCAATCTTCCCCTACAGTCTACTACGACGTGCCAGCCATCATCAACATGGTAGACTACGTGAACCTGCACACGTACGACTACCAGACGCCCGAGCGCAACCCCAAGGAGGCCGACTACTTCGCGCCCATCTACACGCCGCAGAACCGTAACCCCCTGCTCAATGTGGACGCTTCCGTCAACCAATGGTGAGCTTGCAAAACTTGTGAGTGACGAATGAAATGAATGATCTAGCGCTGTTGCGTTGCGGGACATGCAAAGCAAAATTTGCGTTCCTTTTTACGCAATTTTACAAGGCGTTATTGCGGCGGACATGGTGACTGAATCCTTGGAGGAGAGAATCGAAATTTTATTATAATTGCTAAGTTAATATTATTAATAAGTTCAATATTTGATTATACCCTCAAATCAGATTGAATTAATACCTGATATAGATTGAAATAGATTTTGCCTCCGGAAAATATTAATTAACTTATGTATTTTAACCACTCAAACAGTAACTTACAATTAATTTAGTAAGTCAGTATACACGTTCATTGATTCTACATAGAAAAGTAAATATCAGTCTGTAACCATTATCTTATTAATTCTCTCTCATCTAAACCAGGCTCCAATCAGGTGCTCCCCGCAACAAGATCATCGTGGCCATCTCCACCCACGCCCGCACCTGGAAGCTCACGTCTGACAGCGGCATCACTGGGGTCCCTCCTCTGGCGGCTGAAGGCGCTGGTGAAGCTGGTGAGGACATATTACTAATAAAAAAATTCATACATATACGAGTACATTCATTTCCTTTAATCCCTTTCGTTGTGGACAGAACCATGGAGAAATCTTGAAAAATATTGGAGTTTTGATATCATATGTTTTATTTTCATACATATGTTTATTTTCAGATAAAGAATGTAAAGGAGTCCAAAGCATGGACCTATAAATAATGTACATAATTATGTTAGGGACACCTTTACACTTGATACATATAGCTTGATTGAGCTGTTAGATACATACACACTGTTATAGTTTTAATCCACGAAATTAAGGGTTAAAATCTTTCTAAGAACGATTTTCGTATTATGTTAATGTAAACAAAATTCGTATAAAATACAAGTTTATCCAACACAATGATCCTTGTCTCTTACTAATTCCGGTTACGATATCTCTGAGAAGTGTGGGAACTAAACTCTTAGTATGAGTCATAAAGGCTTTATAAAGACTGACTTCTTAATTGACTCGCTGCCAATACAACGATATAACCAAAGGATCTGTATTATTTATATTAAGTATTGACTTTAGTCAGTTACAAATAGTAGCAATGTTTTGATTTAACTTACAGGCCCAAAGTACCTGATGTAAACGGAGGATTTTCGTGTATATTTGCAATGACTTCTCATTAGAATAGCTGACTATTATGAACATAAGTGCCTACGAAGAAAATTATTAATAAATTTGTTTTTTCCAAGGTCCTTACACCAAAAACGAGGGAGTGCTGAGTTACCCAGAAGTTTGCTTGAAGCTGATCAACCCCAGCCACCAGAAGGGTCTCAGGCCCTACCTCATGAAGGTCACTGACCCCAGCAAGCGATTCGGTAAGCCACTTACTAATAAGAGAAAAACAAAGTCCCCTTCAAAGATTTCCTAACCTAAAAAAACCTGCAAGGAACTTTCATTTTGTTGCTTTAAGTGTCTTATGTATATTTTTCAAATCATATACTGCACAGACATAATATAACACTTGCTATATTAGTATTAGTATTCTAATTAAATGATAACTTATTAACTCTATTTAACCTATTAATTAGTCCACAAAAGTATTCGAAGAAGAATAATACGTGATGGGAATGAGATTCGATGTCGCCATTATATTTGCAGGATACGTTTTAACAAGGCAAGACGCTGACACCTCTAAAACGTTTGGTTGGTAAATCACTGCTTTCAGCTGTTTTCTTGACGGGTGTGGATCTGTGTAGTTTCTTTAGTCTGCAATCACTCTTGTATCTTTCATAGCACGACTGTTCTAAGAGCTTATAGGATCGTGACTGCCGATTAGTGTTTAGCAATTGTGTGCCTTCCAACCTTGATATTTATGTTTTATTTTTAAATCAGCTATACAAAACGTCGGTGACCAGTGTTTGTTCGACGAGGACGGTTAAGGCGTAATCTGTGCGAATATGACTTAATACAAATGTATGGTGCCGTTCAACAATGCGCGTGAAAAATAAATTTAAAGGAACTAATTCCAAAGTGCTTTTCATTATTTTTAATTTTTGCATTAGGTATGTGAAAAGATACAGTTACCTATCAGTGAATAAAATAATTAATTTTATGAAAACGAATGTCTTGCCTTGTCATAGATGTAGCGAAAACTCCTTTAAAATGTCTATTATGGTCAAATCTTTCAATTATTATCTGTCGCTTCTTCTACAATGCACATTGGTTTGGTAGTACTGAATATTATAGCATCTATAACTACTATTATTGTATGTTTAGTGATTTTAACCATCGCTTTGTTCCAGGAACATACGCCTTCCACCTGCCCGATGACAGCGGCGAGGGTGGCATCTGGGTGAGCTACGAAGACCCTGACACCGCGACACTCAAGGCCCAATATGTCAAGTAAGTGACAGATCATAATTATTTATTTTTTATAATGCGTGTTGATTCGAAGTATAGATATATATGAGTGTATCATATTTGAGAAACCTTTCCAAATGAAACTCTCAACTACATTATGAATGGATATAACTCTTCTGCATTGCTTAAATTTTATATGATTTCTTCTCTTACGTTGAGGGAAGTATTGTGATACAATTTGCCTTTTTTCGGAATACACATACGCTAAACGACATGTGTATACAGACTCCTTTTTTATTGTGCCCCGATGCCGGTTTAAGTCAGAGCTTGAGTGCCCATCTCCGAAATTACGATGGTATGTAAGGTATGGGTCACTCAAAGCCCAAATTTCACTAGATAGGCACCAGTCATTGTGATAGTCGTAAACTGTATGTAATTACTCTAATTATTTATACGATAATACCCTAAACTACCTCAATTTCCTGTTACAGGTCCAAGTCGCTAGGTGGCGTGTCGATCAACGACCTGTCGATGGACGACTTCCGCGAGCTGTGCACCAACAACAAATACCCCATCTTGCGCGCCGCCAAGTACAACGTTTAGGCCTATTTATTCCCTTAGTCGTATAGCGTATACAAATATATGAGTACATTATAATTTCTATATTGTTAAACGAATGTTTTATTTTCTACTAGTGACCCGCTCCGGCTTCGCACAGGTATAAAATATATAGCCTACTCCACTATTTAATGGATGTTATTATACATATAAACCTTCCTCTTGAATCACTCTATCTAATAAATAAACCGCATCAAAATCCGTTGCGTAGTTTCAAAGATTTAAGCATACAAAGGGACATAGGGACAGAGAAAGCGACTTTGTTTTATACTATGTAGTGATATCTTGACGAACTGAACGCTAATCGTGTGGTTCTATACATGAGTATAGGGAGGAAGAATACATACATATACATTCACGCCCTATAATCCCTTTCGGGTTAAACAGAATCTCGGAGATATAATCTCCTAGGTCACTTTTTAGCATGTACATTGTGATTGCGATGTCCTAATGGAACATCGGTGATAGATAGTTAGCCCACTGCCCAATACGTTATATTTACCCCTAGTCCTATAGTAGTCTCTTACGAGATGTTGGAAAGAACGGCAATTAGGATTCTTTTTTACGTTCCAGACTAGCACATGAAAAGGAAGAATCATCTTAATTACTTCAATTCCCGACATTATTATACAAACGCACCGAATCTATATACTAACATCACCGTTCTAAAGTATATTGCTAGTCTGTGTCTTACGTATGTATGTTAATAAAAAACACACAAATAAGAGAGATCAGTTTATTTTGTACGTACTTCCATGAGTCTTATAAAACGTCTATATTCTACTACAGTGCAATGTCATTATTGTAGCAGTGCGTAGTTTAGCGACATCTAATGTTTGATAAACGCAAACTTACATTAATAGTAGACTTAAATAATCTAAGGATACATTTTTTATAAAATTGGTGATAGTTTTCACTAATGTAACAAAATTATTATTTTTTGTCAATTCTGATCAAACAACAAAACCAAAATTAAAAAGGATCGCTAAATTTACTGAACATGAATATTAAAAATGCGATTTGTCATAACATAATTCTCAGTACATCAGTACAAAATAAAATCTACGTACAAATTAACATACATTTTGGCCTACTCTAAGTACCTATGTGATCAACTAACATCAAATATATGTTACAAAATGACAAATGATATGCTACAACTAAATTCAGTCAAACAAAAATACAAAATAACTAACATAAAATCAACAATAATCTTACAAATAGAAAACAAAACAGTGTAAACAACATAATCTTAATAATTCTACTTATTTTATGATACATAATAAATGCGATTAATTTACCACCTCATGCAAACGATTATATGTATTTCATGATACTTAATAACTGCGTGAACACCTATATACTCGTATGATTGAGGCAGTATAATAAAACCACTACCAACTATACCTTGCAATGGAATTTCATCACTATCTTTACCGAATGTGATCAATACTGCCTCAAACATTTTATCCACTTTAAATTAAAGTACAAACAGTAGTCTCTATAATAGTCAATCGGCTCCAAAATATTGACTATTACATATACGTAGAGACTATTATGTGGTTTCTAGGTGGCCATAGAACCTCAGTCATCGTTCCGGAGTTGGTATCTTAAACCTTTGATTACCGTTTGAGTGTCAATGATCAAGGATGATAATGTAAGAAGTAATAAACATAACATAATAAAATGTCCTGATTATTGAGTAGTATACTAACTATTGACTAGTACACTGACTATGACTATACGTATCTAATGAGCCTCCGCCTGCATAGACAGCAGCGTGGCTTCGATGATGAGATTGAAGTCCAGCTCGTTGAGGGTAGCTTTGGCCGTCAGTAGGTCGAGGAATGAGTCCAGTGCTGACAGACGCCCGCCAGGGGGCGCTGATGCCATTCCTAAAAGGAACAAAACAAATACTTTATTTGTAAATAAATACTGGTGTATAAGATGTTCAAACATGTGCGAGTAAGTATTAGAAACATTGTGTCTTGCCTCAATGGTACACTTTATTTTACATCAAATTTCATTCCAAAACATGCATAAATACATTAAAACAATTATTAGCATATACAGTATTAATATAGACAAACATTTTCATGACCATTAACCCTTGAAGGGTCAAAGTCAAAAGTTATTGTGTCTATCTCCGCAATTCCGGAGGTAGTAATTCTATGACCACCAATTAGAGAATATTAATATGTATGAGTGGAGCGAAAAAGATTTGTTACTTAAAGGTGGCGATCGATATTACCTGTCTATCTCGTTTGGTATTCAATGACCTGAACCTATACCATACATAACAAATACGCTTCACGACTTGTGTATACACACTCCCTTTTTTATTATGGCGGGGTAGTCAGAGGCTTAAAAGCCCATCTCCGAAATTTCGAAGGCATGTTAGGTATGAGTCATTCGAAGCCCGCGTATCACTAGATAGACAGCACCCAACGTGATAGGTAGTGAACCGTATCGCCGTATATAGGCACTGACTATTACCTATCCTGAGGGATAGGCAGGTTTCCTCACGATGTTTTCCCTCACCGTTTACTAACCTACACCAATAAGCTCAAAATCTCACCAATATTACTACTCCTAGAGCTCCTAGAATAGCGCCCTCTAACGTCGCCACTGAGCAACGCGGCCGCATGTTGCTTCGCCCGGATGTCCACAGAGGTCGGGTGCGGCCACCACGCCAGCGCGCGCCTCGCCCTCGCCTCGCCAGCCGCCTGCAGGAGGCGGAGCTTCTTGGCTACTCGGCTAGGGGTTGAGTCGTTGCCGTCTAGGGATATACAATAGTATTGAAGGACGCTTTCACACTAATTGAACTTGCTTCTTCCTAAGTAAGCTTATTGTGTTAAATATCGTTTACGTAAGAAAAGGATGCTTATTATAGAAAAACAAATACGTATATTGTAAATATATAAGAGACCAGACTGGAAAGAAGCAGAAAAGCGTGGTGCGAACTCTACAAGCACTAACTATTAGCTGTTCGGGGAACAGGCAGGTTTCCTCGCGATGTTTTTCCCTCACCTTAGTATTTGACGCATTACGTAAATGTATTTTTATTACGAAAATGTACATATAAATTCGGTAAACTTCATTTCCATTGGTACATGCTCTAGCGGGATTTGTACCACTGATACAGAGCCAAGCCCCAAACAACTGACAAAATTTTTATATTTATTTATAATAAATACAAAATTTTCGGTTTTGACATACCGCCATCTATCGTTCATTCATCATTACTAATTACAACTGTAACAATAAACCCTTCACACACTAACCATATCACCCTCAACCACTCACCAATAACAAGAGCCTTGATAAGATCAATATGCAACTCCACGACGTTGCGGTGCACGTATTGCATGAAAGTGTCGAAGGGCAGTGCCTTATGCGCTGCGTACGCGAAGAACGCCGCGAACCCCGCGGGTAAAGGGTATGCTATCCCTTCACACGCCGCGCTGTATTGCTCTAGCACACGGAACATCACTAGCAGCTGGGCTCTGTCCATTTCGTCACTGGAAGCAGAATGGGCATTTGACAACATGCCTTTGCAACAGCATTTAACAACTTGAAGTAATGATGTACGGTAGAGTATAATAATATTTCAATCTTTACTCAATAGGTTCACATATTTGACATAAAGTACAATACTGCCGCCATCACTAGGTTACCGAAACAACACATATCGTTGTCAGCTGGTTCAAACCACGATCACATATTTTAGTTAATTAAAAGTTAAGTACAAATTTTTGAGCTAAATATCTCTGTTAAGAAGTTGAAGGACTTTACTACGTATGTGAATCTCGGTCTACGTAACCCAGTGATCAGTCATTCAGTAACGACCGTGAATATTGTTGCTTAACTTCAGTGGTATAACAAGATTCGAGGTTTCGACTAAAGCCAATGAGCTAAGGATCCCTTCCTCAAATACAAATATCCCAAATTGTATGTTATATAATTATAATCGAACCAAACCGAAACGCCATTAAAATATATAGAATTAATAAATTTGTTGAGTTTTGATTTCTCGATCTATGTTAGTTTGTTAATGTGATAACAAGCGAGCACACTAAGCGAAGTAAAAGTAAAACATTGTCATAAGCTACAAAAAGAAGCACCTACCTATTAAACAAAAGAAAACAACGATCACAATAAAATAGACAAAAAAAAAACTATTCCCAATACGGTGATTTTCGTTTGAGGTATTTCATATATTTGTTATTTCTACATTCGTCAATCTATCTAATATCACTTAAAACGTGTATTCACGGAACAGTGAAATGTAATGCGATTGACACTGCCTAATTTATTTATTAACAGCAGTACAATATCTGTAGTGCTCCACAAGACTATCATAATACTAGGTGCAATAAAATTAACAAAAAATCGAATTTCACCTAAACAAATAAGCATTATACAACAACCAAGCTACTACCAACAAAAAATTAAAAAACAACACAAATAGACAACACAAAACGACATAAAAAGCCACACAATAAGCCATAGACAAAATATTCAAACTCATACATAAGAGAGAATCCTCTCTGTTGGTTACTCTGTGGCGTCACGCCCACAGACTGACAGACCAGGCGGCAGAGGGACCTGGAAACGTCCAGCTGAGCCGATGTCCATCGTGTGGCTGTTGCGTGCACGTCGCTTGCCTCGCCCGACCTCATTAGGTGCACGCTCACTTCTCTATGGTTCTTTGGCGGGAAGAAAATGTTAGTCAGCTGATATATTTGGGTTAGGCATTAGTAATAGTTTAGTGGGATAATATAGTTGTTGTCCTGTATACTACATACTTAAGACGTTAGAACAGTTTGTAAATACTTATCTACTATATAGTATAGGGAAGAAATATGTTCTCTTCAATTTCATACGAGCATCATCCAGTAATCTATACATTCCATAATAACGCGAATATATTATGTAAACTGTGGTCACGCACATTCCTTCCGAAAGGGTACACCAATACCACAAACTCCACGTATCCTCTTAAATTCATTACTCAAATACAACTGTAGCTTCCTTCACTTAATTGTGCAAAGACAAACGCATTCACGATCATGAACCCTAGCAGGGTAGCCAGAGGATCAGGTGTTTATCTCCGCTATTGCGAAGGAAGAATTCACACCACCTCCAACCCACGTGTTGACCAGATAGTCAGTACTCAATGTGACAGTTGGCAAGCCATGTCACCATTTACAAGCACCAACTATTATTACCTATTCGGGGAACAGTTAGGTTTCCTCACGATGTTTACCCTCACCGTAGTATTCGATGCATTTCGTAAATGTATTTTTATTAATTGTGCATCAGAACTTTTTCCCCAACCCATTCCCCTGCTTCTATACCCCCTACTTACAGTAGCAATGATCTGCTAGTATACATTATAGTCTATTCGCGTTAAGTTAATAGTGACGTCATGATATTCAGAGGTTAAACTGGCCAATGAGACGTGAGTAAATGAGAAAAGAAGTCACATTGACCAATAACAGACAACCCCTATAAAATCTCATTGGTTAAATCATGGAGACCTTGATGACGTCACTATTTTCTTAAAGCGAACATACAGTAGTAGTACTTACAGTAGCAATGATCTGCTCCTGTCGGCTGGCAGTGCACACGTCTAACTCGTGGAAGGGCAGCCAATCGAGTGCGGAGGGGCGGCGGGGGGCGGCCACGCCCACTGCGGGGTTCGCGCAGGGGGACCGCGGGGTACTGCAGCGAGATAGGGCTTCAGGCTGTAAAAACAAAGAGGTTATGATTAAGTAGACGATTATGAAGAAGTTAGGTACGATGTTTTCTAGTTGATAATATACGTCTGATTCCATATTCCCGATCTCGATATGGGGGAAAACTCATAACAACAAACCGTTGTGCAACAGAACAAAAGATGAGAAAGTTAATGGGTCTAAGTGAAGAATGGGAGATTTATCAGGATCGTTTCAGGTGGCAATCGATAGTCTCAGCCTAATCAGGTATCCCGTTGGGGGCGTCGAGACGTGAATATATGTATGTATGAATAATTATGAAATTGGAAGAATAGGCCTTATGACGCTTTTGTCTTCCGTAGATATCTAAGGATTGAAATTGAAACCACTGTCCCGCCACCACACATTCTCTGTAATTAAACCTCCTTCAAAATTATCTCTCATACAGTACCATTCGTCCACCCTACCTGGTAGCAATCCAAGCTAATCTTGAGCTTGTCCAGCACCGTCTTGGTCTTGAACCTGGGCACCTCCTTGCCAGGGTTAAGCGCCGTCCACAGGCGAGCCCACATGTCAGTGTTATGGGCCCTTTGAGATGTCGGGGTTACTAGGCCGCCACTGTTCCAGAGCTTTTCTTGGGAAACCGACACGCAGATCTCGCCGATCTAGGGGATGGATAGGTTATTTAGTGTCTAAGATAAACGAGGTTGTCGTAATAACGTATATAACATTAAGGTACATTATGAAATGAAATGATAATGACATGAAAATCTTTTATTCAACATAAGAATATTTAACTCACTTATTGAACGTCAAAAAAAACATTTTTCATAAAAAAATATGTCATTAACATAAAACTTATTCTTAAAATAAATAAATTTAGATTAATAAAACTAATGGCACTTCGTAAAGACAAACTCTTCAGAGAAGAAATGACTCTGCAGACAATGCTTTCTGTTATAGTCATAGTCCGCCGTACTTATTGTCGGAACTTCGGACAGACTTCATTTCTGGCATACTAGTACGTCTTGTTTCGGTTCAAAACAGATATGTCATCGAAGCACAATCATACTGCATTCATATACATATAATTATATTCATATTTTAATTATTATGTTCATAATTATTCATATTTATTAACACTTGCGGGATAGTCCGACGTTCAAGGCTCTGTCTTCACAATTAGTGATTCTATGGACAACTCGAATTAAAGTGTTAACTAGATAATCAGCACCTACTCCTAATATGACAGGTGGTGGTCGTGTCACCATTTACAAGCACTGATTGTACTAATTTAAGGAGTACATAGGTTTCCTCATGATGTTATGACTAATATATTGTTTTGGAATCCCGTACTAGTCTAAAAAGATAACCTACTTTCTTTCTTCATGTCATGTACTAAGACTACTAAAGAAGTACTAAGCATATATGGAATCTATGTTTGTATCTAGTACTAAGTATATATGGTTAGCTAGCATTTGAATATTCCATATCAATATTATCACAACCCCAATAATAACGAAAGAGATACTCAGTTCTAATGCTGTTCTTTTAAACAACAAGAAAATACATACATACACATCACGCCTGATTCCCTGTAGGAAGAGGTCACAGATCCCCATTCCTCCCGATCCAGACAGACCACTTTCGCTTCATTGACACTCATACACCTCCTCATGCACACTCGGCGGTTATAGGTACTTCTAACGTCACCTTTTCAATATGGCGTTCATCTGACTGTCATATGTCTAATTGGACCGGGCCCCATGTAACCGTAATAATAAATACTTACATATGTTCTATATCATAATAAAAATACATTCACGAAATGCGTGGAATACTACGGTAAGGGAAAAACATCGTGAGGAAACCTACCTATTCCCAGAACAGGTAATAGTTAGTGCTTGTAAATGGCGACATGGCTGACCACCTGTCACATTGAGTACTAACTATCTGGTTAACACGTGGGTTCGAGGTGTCCATAGAATTACTACCTTCGTCATTGCGGAGATGGACACCTGAACCTCTGACTACCCCGCAAGGGTTAATGGTCGTGAATGCGTTAAATAAAGTACCGTACCAGTATGTAGTTGGAACCGACTAAAAAACTAGGAATTAATGGAATATCAAAAAATAATTAATTCTATCTATCACAAATATCCCTTTGAATACAATAGTACGCTCCGAGGTTCTGTCCTATTAAATGACGTTCATGTACATATGTTTGTTCTCTCAACCCATACATATACATACATATGTTCTATTCCTACATACAACTCACCTTAACATCAGCCAATGTATCGTGCTGGGTGTATGGCAGCAGGGTCGCCAACTTAGCCGCGGAGGGGGGCAGCGAGCGAGCTGTGAGCGCCTGCGAAGCCCCCAGCAGGTACTCCCGCATCGCTCTCTGCACCCCCAAAGGGGGACACAGACGCTGCCTATGGATCAGGCTGGATACTAGCTGGAATGAGAAAGACATAAAACATAAACATACGCTTCACGACTTGTGTATACACACTCCCTTTTATATTATGGCGGGGTATTCAGAGGCTTGAATGCCCATCTCCGAAATTTCGAAGGCATGTTAGGTATGGGTCATTCGAAGCCAGCGTATCACTAGATAGACAGCACCCAACGTGATAGGTAGTGAACCGTATCGCCGTATATAGGCACTGACTATTACCTATCCTGAAGGATAGGCAGGTTTCCTCACGATGTTTTCCCTCACCGTAAGCGACTATAAATTATGTACGTAAATGAAAAAAACATATTTAAATTTCATTCATTGGTACATGCCAGAGTCGGGATTCGAACCTAGGACTTTTCTCATACGAAGTCCGAGGTCTTACCCACTGGGCTACAGCCACATTATGAATGAGGAAGATGGTTCTTTATTCCTTTCTTTCTTCGAGTAGAGAATGTAAAGAGATTTGTTTCTATGAGTAAACAACGGGGTAGTAGAGTTGTAGATAGTGTTATTACAGTTAAATGTTTTGGTGTTGTAAGAACCGTGCCAAGTGTAGGCTAAAAAAATATGAATACACGGTAAAATTCTCCGTCATTCATTGCCGAAATTGACCTCAAAATGATTGAGATATTTATTATATCGAATTGCAACTATAATCAAATAAGAAGATGTCACTTATACCTAATTTACTTATTAATATTACTTTCGGGATTAAGGATAAGACATTTTATTAGTAGCTACGATCACAAATATCACTAAATTACTTTCTTACACATAATCAAAGTAATTTAGACGCTAATGCATGTCAATTTATAAATCTTAACCCCCAGTCAAACTAGTGCTTTGTATCTCTGCTTACCTCGTCCGCCAACTGCATGTTGCCGTCGTGCTGCACTAAATAGTGTAAAATTGAGAGCTTATTCTCAAAGCCCAGAGCACTCTTGAACGTCGCCTTCAGATCCTTTAAACAAGGATAAATACATTTATATATTTATAATCCTGCAAAGGATGATATTAACATACGTATATTATTAAAAAATACGTAGGATATGGACAATATCTGTCGCGCTCGTGTTCATCCATGCAATATTTTGTTTTACATCTTTGAAAATCTATAGTCGCTTCCATTACCGATGAAAAGGTATTCATTATATAATATATTTTTCTTTATAATCTAATAGGTTCCTATAACTTTCGATTCAATACCAATTTAGCACAGTGGGCTCCACTACTAATTTGTTTGGGTCACCGAAATATTTTATAAATAACAAAACAATTCTCGACCTTAAACTATCGCGCGGTATTAAGCTTTGTATGTTCATTTCTGCAATTGAGCGTTACTGATTCTATTGCCACTTTTAACCCACAACCTAACAAATTAGTCAGTACATAATGTGATATGTCGCCATTTACTAGCACTGACTATTACCTGTTTGGCGATCAAATAGGTTTTCTCACGATGGTTTACCGCACCATATTATTCGTAATTTTATTACAAAAATGTAAATAGAAGATCATTAAACTCGATTTCTATTGGTACATGATCAGGCGGGATTTGAACCCTGTACCCACTGAGACAGAGTCAAGCCCCAAACATCTGAGCTACACCGAATTAACGTTTAATGTATGGAATCATATTAACCTAATAATTTAATATATTTTATATTACAATTTATAGTTAATATGAAGGAAATTGAAAGAAATAACTACATATATCATTTTGTAATTAAATCATAACTTTTTTGCTACTGTAGTTGCTGAGTTACTTTAGTTGCTTTGGTCCCCGAGATGTCATAGGCTAGTTACCAAATTAAATTTCTTTCGTTTGGCTTCACAATCCGTGTTACATATAGGTTGTACAATAATTTATTTTTGGTTTCTCAACTATTTTCTTAACTAATAACTTTATAATTATTTTACCTTATCAGTAACATTCAAAGTCTTGACCTCCAGCGTGTTTATATTGACCATGGAATTCGGAGACCAGCCTATCAATGGGGCTAAACTGGAGTTGTTCCCTGCATCTTGGTTGGGTAGAACCACGTGACATCCTGGCTCGTGGTGAGGACTGATGTCCAGGAGATGGGTAAACACGCCTGGTATGTTTACTAGGAGATGATGACCTGGAAGTAATTGGGTTATCAGGCTGGAAAAGTTTTTTATTTATGCTTTTTTTTTATTATTATTAATTTATTTTCATTTTTCACAATAACACCATTATAGGATTCCCAATACGGTATCATTGACAATACAATATACACACAATAAACAATTTACTAATAAATACATATTTACACTATATAATAACAAAAAAACATTTAACACTAAACCTAGACAACAATAATTATTATTTGAGTTGGAACAGTTTGGGCGCAAATGGAACTTATCCAAAGGTGAGAGGTTAGCAGGTTTTATTCTTGGCACTGTTTAACGTGGTATTATTCAAGTCAGCAATAGTAATGCTATAATATATTTAAACATGAAAACGGTACTTATCACGTACATTTTCCTACATACTATAATTATCATTATTTTATAAACTAAGTATAGTTGATCCGTGACCACGGACGAAACGTCATGTAACAAAGGTAATACTTTGTTTCTAAAATATACGCGTTATTTCCCATTTGCTTTCCCCATTTCTAGATATTGACACTCATATCTCTATGTCAACTCTTACAACATTGACTTAACACTTAAAAGGTTAGTATTCTACATATTTTAATCCCAAATGGCTTTTTAGTATATATCGTATAAGGCGACTTTAGGACTAGGGGTAATTAATTCATTTAACTATAAACTATTATTTCATACACATTCCCTTAATACTGCTACTACATGGCCCGTGCTAAGCACTTAAAAAACACTAACTATCTGCCTTTCGCACGCATTCAGGGTAGTCAGAGTTACAGGTTTCCATCTCCGCCATCGCGAAGGTAACTCTATGGCCACCTTGAACCCAAGTCTTGACCAGATAGTCAGTACTCAATGTGACAGGTGGTAAGCAATGTCGCCACTTACAAGCGCCAACAATTATTACCTATTTGGGAAACAGGTAAGATTCCTCACGATTTCGTGATTGGTGAATGATTTCGTCCAGTGCTAGACTGGCACTTAAAAACCACTAACTATCTGCCTGTCTTTAAAAACTCACCCTGATACAAAGTATAGGTGGGCCGCAAGGTTCTAGCCAGCACCCACGCCAAATCCGGTACCACCGCGTGCACCACCCTGCCGTGGTGTAGCAGGGTCACAGAGTACGCGAAGTGGACGCCGTCGTCACCCTCTTCCAGGGTTAGGGAGGAGGATGAGTCGTCTAGGGGCTGTTAAGGGGTTGGCAGAGATCATAATAATATAATATTTGGATATTATCACATTACACTTACACATTACACTATAGTTTTAATACTTACACATAGAGAGAGATCATAATAATATAATATTTGGACATTATCACATTACACTTACACATTACACTATAGTTTTAAGAGATTCGCGATTTATACTCATGATTAATAAGTAATAACTAACGGAACTTATCGTGTACGTTTTTATATAATAAAATCAAACGTCGGGTTAATAAAGTTAATTTTATAAATAAAAACTTACGCGATAAGTCCCGTTAGTTATTAATCATTATTACACCAATTGAACTAGTCCCTTGGTAAGTACATTTAAAACTTGTGTTAAGGGTATAATTAACGTATGTTTAAGAAATATATACTTATTATGCATAAATAAATACATATATAGCATATATCAACAAGTCTGTAAATCAGTAGAAAAGCGTAATTCTTAACTGTGCCTCCACCGGGAATCGAACCCGGGATCTCACGATTAGCGTTCAGGCGGCTAATCGATCGCGCAACGGAGGTCGTCAAAATAATAATAATATAGTTGTAGCTAATATATTTTTGTATTGTAAAAAGTTTAGTAGTAAGTATATTGTCTATTGCATTGATCTATAGATTTCCCTATGATGTTTTCATTCACTGTAGTAATGTCTTTCGTCACTCTTTAATTTTATCGCATGTTGTATTTATAATTGCTATATGTATGAGGTCGTGTATAAATGTCTATGAAGAATCAGTTATGTGTAAGGGAAAAATGGGGATCCAAAAAATGGGGATCCTTGAACTAAATAATGTGTCAGGTGATAAACCATGTCAACATTTAAAAGCACTGACTATTACCTGTTCGATAGACAGGTAAGATTCCTAAGGATGTTTTTAATCATCGTACTATTATATAATCAGCAAACTTAATTTCCATTGGCACATGCTCCGTGGTTAAAACCCTGCACCCACTAATACAGAGTCAAGACTGCAACCACTAAGCTACGTCTTATTTAATTAAAATGTACCCCATATGTTAATTAAGCATATATGTATAAAATATCTTACCTTATACATACGCTTCACGACTTGTGTATACATACTCCCTTTTTTATTATGGCGGAGTAATCAGAGGTTTGAGTGCCCATCTCCGAAATTTCGAAGGCATGTTAGGTATGGTTCATTCGAAGCCCGCATATCACTAGATAGACAGCACCCAACGTGATAGGTAGTGAACCGTATCGCCGTATGTAGGTACTGACTATTACCTATCCTGAGGGATAGGCAGGTTTCCTCACGATGTTTTCCCTCACCGTTAGCGACTGTAAATTATGTACGTAAATGAAAAACACATATTATTTAAATTTTAATTCATTGGTACATGCCAGAGTCGGGATTTGAAACTAGGACCTTTCTCATACGAAGTCCGAGGCCTTACCTACTGGGCTACAGCCTTAATTAAGCATATATGTATAAAAAATCTTACCTTATACAAATAATGGTGGCATATACACAGCATGCCACTCTCATCGCTGACTATATAGAGGTCCAAACTGCAGTCTCGGACTCGGAGGGGTACGGCCATGTCTTCGTACTCCCCGCAAGCGCCCGTACTCCCCGACGATACTTGCGGCAGGTTCAAGGGTATGTTCAGCTGGGGGGAACAGAGGTATAGGAACATTAATGTGGAATGTTGAGTAAACTGTGTATTGTATGTCTGTCGTCAATTTCAGAGCTTCAGTGACGAAAGAACACACTGTGAAGACTATCCATCCCTACCCTTTCTGTAGGAGCAAAACTCAGACACTTTTAAAAACTTCATAAAGTGGCCATGATTTTCGCATTTGACATGAGGTGAAAGGGGCCTAAGTTCACTAATGCTTTTTGCACAATATCATTTCGATTTCACTTCAAAACGGTGTGATTGTTCATGGTGGTCTTCACTCATTGGTGAAATTAATTACTTTAACTTATCCACTACCAACTTTACACTATTAGTGAAGTAAACTTGGGCCCCACGTTTCTTGCCATCAATCAACCAATGGATTCCAAAAAGACCTTTTCCCTTAATTAAAAACGTTCTAAAACATTTTGTAATGATAGGCAGCTAGCTAACCCTAGTCCTAGTCTATTTTGGTCCCACACTGGATGGGACAAACCGTCCAGTCCTTATTATGTCTTGGTATAATTATGTTAACTCTGTCAGCCCTTACCACAGTCTCGTAGGGTGAGTCTTCATGGAACTGCAATGCGGACAGGGTTGGCAGTACTTCACTCAGAGACTTTGGCTCCTCCTCTGTAGTTGGCTCTCTGAAGTGGATGTAGTATAGGACCTGAAATCATACATGTGATTTCATAATGCAAGGTATATTTTTAATGTAATAGATGTAATAATAACCTTCACAAATGCGGATATGGAAACCTGTACCTCTGACTACCTTGCAAGTGAAGGTGAACGCGTTTGTCTTTGTCTGTAATGTAATGTCAACTTAGATAAGATAAAAAGCTTACTAAGATAGAATGCTACGTAAACTGCTTTACTTCTATCAAGGTGTTAAAAATAACTAAGGGATTAAGAAACAGCAAGTTATCACATGAGTTTTATACTAAAAACATTACATAGAGTAAAGTATTCATAGCTATTAACTTTTCTGCTGTAAACAGTTTTTAATCAATTTAGAAACTATGATGGTAATTATTGATTCTATAGCTGGTTTGATTCCATATATCAACCACATAGTTAACATCAATCAAAACACATGTTAAAAAGTTTAGTACAACATTCACCTATAATGTGAAATAAATCAGTTACCTCACACTCATGTTTCTCACCATTAAAGGACAAATTACGGTACAGTTATTTACTCATGATGAATAACTAATGGGACTTGTCGCGTAAGTTTTTATATAATATCGCTTAGTGTGTAGGTACTGTATAGTATTATATTATCTGTGGTGTAGGTATATAAAAACATACGCGATAAGTCCCGTTAGTTATTCATCATGAGTAAATAACTGTACCGTAATTTGTCCTTTCATCATGAGTATAAATCGCGAATCTCTTAAAAAAAATGTCTCTCTTAAAATGTATGTTATTTACTGTAAATAATTACTGCATCACAAGGGCTGTTTACCTAAAATTATACTCATTTATTACATCTACTTGTTTGAGATCTACAATTCCAATGTTAATTACCTGATTAGCACAATCCCATTGTGCCCAAGAGAACACTCCAATCAGAGATTGTGGCTCTGGGATTAATCCGTTGAATTTCCAAGCCTTACTGTCTGGATCACTGACTTCCCATTCTATGGTGTATAGATTTATACCTGAAATAAGAACACTAGTGTAAGATATAAGTGCAGAGTATATATAGGTTTCTTGGTACTTCTTTATAAATCCACCTAGTTAGTAATCAAATTGAATGCATACATTATGCACATGCATACATATATTCACACCTCCACCTCCCCATCAGAATACACAGAGACTATCAATCTCCACTTGCAACAATAATGACAAATATCACTTGTTTCGCTCACACCCATTAATCTTCTCATACATCCTCTTCTGTTCTTTACCCTATGTAAGAGATAAGTATTTTTTCCCATTATTTTGAACATAATAAATTCAGAATAAAATTTCAATCCAGCAGATTTTACAGATACATAAGCCACTTTAACGAAGTAACAAATAATAATGTACACTATACATACATTTCACACAGGCTTTGCTGTAGAAGGGTGAAAGCACACACTATACCACATATTTCTATAACCTGAAAATCTACTAACATATTATAATGTTCATTTAAAAGTTTACTACTTACACTCAAGATGCTTTAAAACCAGGAACTGTTCAGTTTTAGGCTTAATCTCATCATTATGTTTCCCATACACAAATTGAACCATAATCTGCTTTACTGATGTAGCTCCTACTTGAATAGGCTTAGATCCATCTTGTAAAGGCACAAGGAACACTTGGTAGTGACTGTTCTCTATAGCCAATGTCCTCACCCGTTCTGAGTAAATAAAGAAAGTGTGCTCGGCATTAACAGAGCCCTGAATGATGTTTGGCGTTGAATCAAACGTGTACAACTTCTTCAGGGATTTAGTTTTGTTATAATATACACCAAGGTTCAAGACTTGGTTGTCTTCACAAGAATCTGATTTTGTTATCCATGTAAACAGTTGGCAGCCGTCATTCTCCTGGCCGATTAAGCGCCATTCTCTGGCAGTCACTCCTGCAAATGATAAAATAAAGATATGCATTAAAATGGTCAAAATTAATGGTAACTTTTCGTCTTTATCACATTCTTAAGTTTAAGCACTTACTTTTGTTGGTTTGAGACTGTAATATACTACATAGCTTTACGGCAAGATTTGTAACCGCCATTACGAATAGAATTTAGTGAAAAACTGTGTGTTTTAATTCATAATTCAGGAAAAACCTTTAAAAAACCATTCAAATATTGAGTTTCTATTGATTACTTTTTTTTTTATCAGCTGGCGCCCAGCTGTTATGTTATACAATGAAGTTAGCTAGCATTGCCCTGCAAAGATAGGCAGCCGCCTTTACCAGTTTTCAGTTGGCGCTGCGCTTCCTTCACATTTTAACCAATCATTGATGAGCATTTTTATACGTTTCGTTGTTCTATTTCACGTATTCTTATAATATATTGAATGGTAAAGAAATTGTTTATAGTATTTTATGGTCATATTACCGTTTCAAATATCTTGGTCTAAGAAAATTGGTAAAATTATATTTATTAGAAGTAGAAATATAAACATATACGTGCTGATTGTAATACAGCATAACTTGATATCAATATGCTACTTGCTTGATTGACTGATTTATGCAGTTTCTGACTTTGCCGCCAAAATTAGATTACGTCATACATTATTATTAGATACACACAATCTTTTACTTTTAAAGCGATTTCAGTAATAACAGTGTACATAATTTACCATATACGGCATTGAAGTCACTACCTAAAAATATTTGTTTTAATAGTAAGTAACTAATCGCAAGTCCTATATAATTTCTTATATAAAGCTCAACAAGACCTACGTAATGCAAGCATATTCGAAACTAAAAGAAACTAGACTAGAGTACCCGCCACATAAGGTGGCAGTAGCCAAACTTGGAACTAAATTTGACGTTTCCGCCATTGCGTGTTATTTTGTATGAAAGGTAAATTTAGTATTACCAGCGTTGTGTTTTTTGCCCACTCTTTGTAATTTTATGTTTGTTAAGGGTGAATTATAATAAATTTATTTCCGGAGTTTCTTGTTAGTTCTTCTCCAAGGGTCTCCGCTGAACTTCTTCTTCTCAATCGTTACGCTCTTATCAGAGCGGTCGTGGTCTTCATGACGTGGCATCTTGAGCAGCCGAAATGGTTGGTGAACTAACCTCGGTAAAAATATGTAAAGACAATGCTCAGTGCCATGTTTGAAATAGTTTTTTTACATACATACATACACATCACGCCTGATTCCCTGTAGAGGGGTAGGCAGAGATCACGGATCCCCATTTGTCCCGATCCTGACAGACCACTTTCGCTTCATTGACATTCATACATTCTCTAATACACTCTCGGCGGTTATAGGTACTCCTAACGTCACCTTTTTTCAATATAGCGTCTATCTGACTGTTACATATATGTCTTATTAGGCCGGCCCCTACGTAACCGCCCCTTCCACTTCATCATATATATTCCTTCTGTCAATATATAGTTTTTTTAATTTGTACTTAGATCATAAAATAACTTTCAAAGAGAGCTTATGATAGGGCCTATTTTGAATAAAAATATTTAGACTTTTGACTTTGGTATATTAATTTGTTTTATTTGAGTTTATAGCTCTGCAACCAAATACCTTCGTTACAAATGAAACCTCAATATAATGTATCGAGCCGTATGGCACAGGTGAGTGCTAGTTTTGGTGTGTTTACTGGCAACACTGGATTACGCGACTGTGCGCCTCCAACTGCCACCTTAATAGTGGCGGGTCACCTATGTGGCGGGTACTCTATTACTACGTTCAGTCAATACACTGACCGGATGCAATTAAATAAAATGACTACTTGATACTAATCTGAAGTTGTATTATTTAATTACTACCATTCATTTACATTATAAGGTTTTATGTACAGGTGTTTATTACTCTTATTATTACTTAGTCGGGAGAGACTTGAAGAGCGTACTCAGTATAGTATAGATGTACTGATTGAATATCTTCGATTCATTGAGTCTCAAATGAAAGTTGATTAGACTAGAAATAATAAATAGTCTAAGAATTTCTTTGCAATCATACTTATAGTGCCTTAAGCTAGTATATTTCTTTAGCTATCATTACTAATATGCTATAATCATATTGTGTGAATCGTAACTTAATCTCAATGACGACGACATTTTTCAGTGGTAACAACAACTGAAGTTGTTCAGTTTCAAAGTTAGCAAGGATCTTAGCCGCGGCTATTTGCCGCTCGCGCGTAAGCGAACGTTATCGAGCTGTGAAAAACTCTAAATCCTAAACTAATTTGTGAATCTATATTTACTTGAATTATTAAGTACTTAAGTCACTACTTCTTCTACACGTGTCTGTTTTAAGTTTTCAAATACATTGTAATCGGCTAGACGTTTGTGGTAATAACTTACTTGGCATAGCCCAGAATAAAACCTTAACCTTACATATCTTGGATTATTACCTATTTTAGGTATGACAGTAAAAGGTATGTTAATTGTGATCATTTACTCAGGATACTATCTCCGTTAAAAGTCCTAAATTAAAGTATCTTTAAATCCACACCGGGCACTAATAAATAGGTTAGAAGAATGAGGCAGTTGATAAGGTACGTCTAGGAAGCTTAATGTCAAAGCGTTCTTGTATCAATTTACTAGCTTAATTACTCATAATTACTCAAATATATGATTAATTTGTCAATATACTTGATGTTCTGGCTAATTTAGTTATCAAGATTGCGCCATGTAGATTCAGTCTGCTACGATTGGCGCACAGATCGATGCAGTCTGGCGGATAACTGAGGTGGGAGTTTCGCGCGAATCTGATTTCGTGGCACATTTTTCGGACAGCTGTATTATTTTACAATTGATCGTGCTAAAACTGTATATAGTGAGAATCGGTGTGACCTTTTATGTGGCGAATCAACCCTAAATGCCTCGATTAGTGTCTTAAATACGGCTCGAAAAAAAACTCCCGCCAACCCCTGGGGGGCACGCTGCAACATCAACCCCGTTCGTTGAGGCCCTTTTTAGCCTTTAGACCAAGCCGATCTACCTTATTACTGTGTTCTAGGCTCAATTCATCAATCCATCCGTGTGTAAATCAGAGAATTAAGTACGTAATTAGTCCGTAAATTCGGTGCATAAGTGACATAACCCCATTTCGACTACGACAGACATGCGGTTATTAACTTATGAATCTATGAATCTCATTGATTATGATTACTAACGAATATAGTCGTGATTTTATCGTTCTCATTACTGAATCGCTTATATTAGCTTCGCTGTACAACTGACAAGGCAGCAGGTAAGTTGGACAGTTGCAACGTCATTGCAATTGTCTGAGGCGACCTTCGTGCTGTTTACTTATTCGACACCTGTTTACAGTCCCAACACCGATGGAGTGGACAGCAACACCAGCTTAAAACGCAAGAGGCATTCAACTGATGAGGTGGGTGCACTACCATTTTTGACAGATACTGCAACATTAGTTTTACTGCCTATGCTATCCATTAATAACTTATCAGATTCACAGTATCTTTCGTGATGTACGTGTGTTACGTGTAATTCTCTACAAAACCACAATATATTTATATCCCTTTTAAAACCCTGTTACCTACATAACCTGACCACACATTACCTTTTTAGGAAACAGAAAACATGCCACCCAAAAAGATTTCACCAAAACTAGAAGCGGAGCTGTATGACCAGCCTTCCTACAATGTTGTGGTGGAATCATCGTCATGTGAGAGTGAGGATGAGGGATCACACTACGCTGATACACAGCCAAGGAGTGTCTTCACGGATATAGACTATAATGAAAGCTTCGATATAGTCCACCTAGTATGAAGTTCTGAAGCCTCCTACGTGTGCTGAGTCCTTTAGAAAAGTGTGCTCGAGGAGACTAGCACACCTCATTCTAATAAAAGCCCTAGTAATTTTTATGTAAGTGCTTGGTAGTAGTACATGTGAATTGCTTGTAAATAGGCATAGTTTGAAAATGTGATGTGTGTAAACACATGTGTGATAGTCAGGGTTGAACAGCATAGTCTGTTAAAATGACCTTTCTAAGTTGTGACCATGTGTTCAATAAATCACATAGGCATAATTTTGTGAATAATTTTTATACTACTTTACTGACTGGTGATTTTTAATAGTAAATGATTTGGTGTTACTTTTGTCTTCAGTAATTCCTTTATTATTTATATTAGCTTAATCCCAAGTTTATCTATGCTTGAATCTTACAACATCATTAACATCTATTCTTTGTACATACATACTGAGTAATTAATAATGTACTAAATGATTTCTAAAGAAGCCTATCATGTGCATATTTTTATTGTTATTTTTAGCACTTAACTTTATTAACTTATGCAGCAGTTTCCATGGAGTTATATTATAATAATAGCATTCATATTCTCTATTGTAATAAATGTTTTTCTTTCCATTCTCAATAATAAACTTTAAATTTTTAAGTTCTTAGGTTTGTTATTTCTAATCATAGTTCATTGATTTGAAGTACCTAAACTAGGATGTTTATTGTTATGTCCATTCATTTTAGGTGAAACTATGCACTATATTGCAATATTAGTTTACTTACTGATTTTAGAATTGCTGCCTCAGCAAATTTAATTAGATACAATTCTGGAAATTTCCTAATTTTGTAATTAGGCATAAATCTATATACATTTAATAATATGAACACAACATTTTCACCATCCAATTTACAATTTCCATTTTAATAATGAGTGTATTATGTACTATTTGCATTAATATGGTATAATGATGGCTAATTACAAGCCAATCTTTATACAGATTCTAACTACCTTTAGTCACCTATCTACTCCCTTGCAAATAGTCAAGATAAATTCCATAGTTTAAAAGCAGACTATTTACATCACTGACTATCATGTGACCATTTGTAGTCTTTCCTTAAGCACATGTTATTTATATTTAGTCATTAGTACCACCAGATGACAGAAATACATCAATATACATCTTTTAATCCCTTTGGGGTGAACAGATCCTTGGAGCCATAATATCTACTTGATCTCTTAATATTTATATTAGGCTTGTTAATACCCTCTTTGGTCTTTTAGCATTTCCATTATACTTAAGATTCCTTTTGGTTTCATATGGAACATTTCTATAATTTCTTTCAGTACAAGTAAAATGGAGTACCCAATATCACCAAAGAGAAAATGTCCGCTGCCAGTGCTCTCCTGGGCGGATCCCACGGACGTCTGGAAGAGGATGTGCGAGGAAGACTCCAGGTCCACCCTCAAGAGGAACCCTAACATGTTTGACAATCATCCCAGCTTGCAAACCAGGATGAGAGCTATCCTGCTAGACTGGCTGAATGAGGTTGGTATCTTTACTTGGTATTGAAATAAAAAAGTAATTAAAAACATAATAAACTTATTATATATTTAAATTTTATAACTTAACATTGGGATGTTGGCTTACTATATTAACAACACACAAAAATATTAATCACATACATTTTAAACCCTTTCAAGGTGTACAGAATCTTGAGAGGTATAAACATTTCACTGCTGGTTTACTTAGTTCATACATATAGAAAATATAACTTTGAATCCCTTTCAGGGTGTAAAGAATTTTCAGACTATTCTAGGTGGCCTTTATTATAACTGGGGATTGTGATGGCATATATTATTGATAGTTTGTTAGGGCATTGCTCTTATAAATTCAATTTACTTCATGTAAGGAAATGCAACTGTCTATTTATTTAAATAGATAACTATTTTAAAATTCCAGACTTGCACAGGACACTAGTATATTATATAAAAATAAATGTTAGTCTGTGATTCAAAAGAATGCAAACATATTCTAGTATTAAGAACTTTATTTAGACTAGGATTTGTTATTATTGTTTAATGCCATTAAGTATTTATTTTGCATGCTACAGTGAATTGTGATTTGGTAAGTATTAATTTAAATCATGGTTATAAACAATACCAGTTACGTAGTAATCATACAAAGGTGGGGAACTGTGATTTGTGCCTACCCCTCTATAGGGAATTTTGGTTATATATAATTTTCCATTCGTAGTTGCTATGGCTAAAGAACAGAAATTTAATACTCGATATTTTATTGACTTCATAAGTCTGTATCTATCACATCACACATAGTATAAAACAAAGTAGCTTTCTCTGTCCCTATGTCCCTTTGTATGCTTAAATCTTTGAAACTACGCAACGGATTTTGATGCGGTTTTTTCAATATATAGAGCGATTCAAGAGGAAGGTTTATACCTATAATAACATCAATTAAATAGCCAGAAGTGCGAAGCCGGAGCGGGTCGCTAGTCTATCATAAATTTGTTCATAATTTCATTAAGTTTTTCACGTCGAAAATGCATTATGCATGGTCATTACGACAGTAATCCCTTAGAGTAATTAGGTTCTTAATGATATAACCTTTTCATCATATCAACGTGATCGGTGGCTATCATTTCGTCGTACCTAGGAATTTGACTTGCTTTCGTAAAAGTATTGCACAAATTCGTATAACTAAATAATAATGTACCTATTCTACGTATTTAGTAAATCAACTTATGAGGGTATGAATTGTATATAAGGAAAGTCATTGTGGCAGAATTTAACAAAAGGATAAATTAATCACTTGGTAGCTAAAACTGGCTAGTGATTGAACGAACATTAAAAATACCAATTAAAAATATTACATTGTGCATCAAAATAATAGTCTTAACCCAAACCTAACTTTTCCTATGAGTTTTTGATGTGCACAAAATTATTTTCCCATTATTATACCGATGACCTGAAAAAGGTCGCTGGTAGTGGTTGGTTTAGGGTCACGAGTGATCGTGTTTTGTGGCGTACTCTTGGGGAGGCCTACGTCCAGCAGTGGACTGACATAGGCTGATTGATTGATACGAGTACTATACGTATATATGTATTACGATATTATCCTCATATAACGTAGTTATCAGTGCAATTGTTACAAATTTTAGGAAACCAAAAATGCTCTGGATTTTTGATTATTTTTTATCACAACTGATAATTATTAGGTAATTAAAATGTCACAAAACATTGACCCCTGTTACAATGTAGAATGACCTCGTTACGAAAAGCTTTATTAGCAACATTTAACCTAATTGCAAAAATCGTATTTGATAAAAACCTATATTATGACGTAGTGAAATAGGGAACGTGAAGGTAATTTAAAGTATTTGTAAATGACTCCAGATTCAAGCTCGGAACGTTTCGTTTTCATATTCTCTGCCTATTTTCAAAGTTTTTTACTATTACAGTTTAT
The DNA here is from genome assembly GCA_030578115.1 of Leucoptera coffeella. Classification (NCBI taxonomy): domain Eukaryota; kingdom Metazoa; phylum Arthropoda; class Insecta; order Lepidoptera; family Lyonetiidae; genus Leucoptera; species Leucoptera coffeella. Next base: position 146,308 of record JAMBLF010000480.1, read on the forward strand.
ATTTAAGAAATGTAAAACCATCGTAAAGAAATCTGCCATTTCCTCTCAAAGAGGTCCTTAAATCCTGTAGAATAATAATAATATCTTTATTGAGATATCCACATCAATTACATAAAATATTCAACATAGAGTACCCGCCACATACGGTGGCAGTAGCCAAACTTGGAACTAAATTTGACGTTTCCGCCATTGCGTGTTATTTTGTATGAAAGGTAAATTTAGTATTACCAGCGTTGTGTTTTTTGCCCACTCTTTGTAATTTTTATGTTTATTAAGGGTGATTATATTAAATTGATTTCTGGAGTTTCTTGTTAGTTCTTCTCCAAGGGTCTCCGCTGAACTTCTCCTTCTCAATCGTTACGCTCTTATCAGAGCGGTCGTGGTCTTCATGACGTGGCATCTTGAGCAGCCGAAATGGTTGGTGAACTAACCTCGGTAAAAATATGTAAAGACAATGCTCAGTGCCATGTTTGAAATAGTTTTTTTACATACATACATACACATCACGCCTGATTCCCTGTAGAGGGGTAGGCAGAGATCACGGATCCCCATTTGTCCCGATCCTGACAGACCACTTTCGCTTCATTGACATTCATACATTCTCTAATACACTCTCGGCGGTTATAGGTACTCCTAACGTCACCTTTTTTCAATATAGCGTCTATCTGACTGTTACATATATGTCTTATTAGGCCGGCCCCTACGTAACCGCCCTTCCACTTCACTCATATATATTCCTTTTGTCAATATATAGTTTTTTTTAATTTGTACTTAGATCATAAAATAACTTTCAAAGAGAGCTTATGATAGGACCTATTTTGAATAAAAATATTTTGACTTTTGACTTTGGTATATTAATTTGTTTTATTTGGGTTTATAGCTCTGCAACCAAAGATCGTTACAAATGAAACCTCAATATAATGTATCGAGCCGTATGGCACAGTGAGTGCTAGTTTTGGCGTGTTTACTGGCAACACTGGATTACGCGACTGTGGCGACGCCTCCAACTGCCACCTTATGTGGCGGGTACTCTACAATAAAATTCATAGACAAAAATTGGATTACATAATACACAACATAAAATTATAATAATGTACTTTGACCAATTTGATCTTTATACTTCGTCAGATTTTCTCTTAGTGGCCTTCCAATATAAAATAAGTTAAAAGGTGCAAAATATTAGCGCCGTTATCTCTCAAACTCAAACGGGCCTATGTATTGTTTTCTAACATCTATTAGATAGATTTGATTATCATATTATGCGCATATTTGTTTCAAATCTGGAGTCCACTTGTTGGGGCCTCTCAAGCTCATTCATACGCATTCGTAAGGTATGTTTAAATCCAAACTCATCTTGAAGACCTGTTTACAAAGAACTTACAGATAGATAGAAGAACTTAGAACTACAGACTATACAGGAAGATGTCCTGGCAACTTTTCCACAGCAAAAGAAAATAAAAATGTATCACGCATTAATTTGGTGTATGCGTAAAAAATAATTTCAAATTACACTCATTACAAGAAATTATACCCATCGTATATACATTTCCTTATGAAAATCAACTTTAAAAGTCTACGACTGTTCGTTGACGTAACTATATTCTTTTTTATTTGCAAGTAGATTGTGATGCAATTAATTCCAAAAAAAGGAAACTGAACAAACAACGAAAGGTTGGGATGAGATAATCAAAACCTAAATAGCAGCTTTAGTGTCTACCGTCGCTTTTTGCGGTGTACGTTTCGGCAAGAAGTGGTATTTAGTGTAATAAGCAATTTATAAAATCCATATTGATAACCATAGCTATGCCTCATGACTAATATTAACTACTTATCTAGGCATATTATTTAACCTAAAACTAATTTCGTGTAAACGGGGCAGCCATATAATCTGGTGCCTCGCGTAAAATGCCCCATACATTATGGCCGGATATATTTAGCCTACGTAATCGGAATAATTCAACGTATATTTTTGCGTGTTAACGGTATCGGTATATTTGTGAATTAAATATTGGGGCACCGTTTATTTCACGTGCATTTTACTTATAAAGCAAATGAATGAAGGACTAACGTAACCAACTATCATTCTTTTTATGTATGTAGACAGAATATTCACGACTACGTTCTTATAAACATGATATCATGGCGACTGTGAAAAACACTGTCATGTTTACTAATGATTGGTGAAAAATGGATTGTTTGCTACCATAAATGATCTATTCCACAATTACAGAAACGTACATTCACGTCCTTTAATACCTTTCGTTGTGAACGGAACCTTAGACATATCTCCTACGTCTTTTAGCAGTTACATATTCCGCAAATGGCGATATAAACATGCGAACCTCTTGTCTTCCCCTATGTAATGTCATAGATGCGTTTACTTACGTGTATGTGTTTGGCACAATTTGCGATATAAAAACCTTTGACTTCCCCTGTGTAATTTCATAGATGCGTTTACTTACGTGTATGTGTTTGTCAGGTGTGTGAGGTGTACAAGCTGCACCGCGAGACGTTCCACCTGACGGTAGACTACGTGGACCGGTACCTCTCCAACACCGAGGATGTGCAGAAGGGACGCCTGCAGCTCATAGGTAAGACTTTAGTTCTAACACCGTATCAACTTATTCACGACGTTGCTTCAACGTTGCCTCGACGTTGTTTTTTGTGGTTTTAAATCGCAAATATTTAGTTTTATGGGGAGTTAAATCTCAGCCTTAAATTTGATATCTGTTCACATCCCTCTGTAGAGAGACGAGCGTTTATGTATCATGTTTTGTTAAATTACATTTCAAAAATAATAATTGTTGAGCTTTCCATATTACTGACAACTTTACGTGACTCAAAAAATTCCGTCTCGTTACTAACAATTTCTTTACCAATTCCAGGCATAACATGCTTGTTCATAGCAGCTAAAGTAGAAGAGGTATACCCACCGAAAATCGGCGAGTTCGCCTACGTCACAGACGGAGCGTGCACCGCCGAAGAAATCCTCTTAGAAGAGCTTCTAATACTCAAAATCCTTTGCTGGAGTCTCACGCCCATCACCGTTAACAGCTGGCTTAACATGTACATGCAGCTAGCCAGCGAAGTGCGTGGCGCTAAACGGAGATTACTAGGCGAAACTGAAAGCGCTATAAACGCGTTCAGAAGCTACGCCTTCGTTTTCCCTCAGTATTCGTCACTGGAGTTCGTGATCTGTGGACAGTTGATAGATCTAGCGGTGTTGCATGTGGATGTGAACAATTTCCCGTACAGCACGGTGGCGGCGGCTGCGATCGCGCACACGTTTAATAAGGAACTCGCTATGAGGGTTTCGGGTAAGAATATTTTATTATTTATATATTATTTAGTGTTTTACGACTTTTCTGTAGAGGATTATGTACATCCGTTAGGTTAAGGAGCTCTCATGTGTACGATGAATGTTTAAACGTTTTTCCCGTGTCGATATGAAATGATAATAGAATGCAATAACTACCTTTTTAATTAACATAGCGTATCAGCACTTATGTTAAATTATAAGGATAAACGCTTTTTATTTTCTGGTGCAACAGTTTGTAACAATTGATAAAGCCATACCATAATTTAATTTTACATTCATAATGATTGTCCATACTCCAATCCTAATTTACCACTTCCAGGTTACTCATGGGACAGTCTAGAGCCAGTTTACACGTGGTTACAACCCTTCGTCCGTGTGGTGCGGGCAGATGGCGCCGTCAACGTCGTGAAAGGCGGTGGCGACGTAGCTCGTGGGGCCGCCTCTCTACGTCACGTGTGCCCCGACCTCAACGCCGACCAGAGCCATAGACTACAGTCGCATAATGTGTCCCTTGATATGTTTGTAAGTATCATTGTAGTTAGACTTAGATATATGTAAGAGTTTAATTGTTTTTGAGGTATGAAAGAGGGTTATATTACTTTGAGGATTGTGGTGGTATTTATTGACACAAAAATGTGCTATACATATGTACTATGTAGAGACTTAAATGGACATACAGTTAAGATTGTGGTCGATATGTTAACGATACTACACTTGTTACATAAAACTTGTTCTTTTAAGATGAGCCACTGACTCTTATCGAAACCTTAAAATCACCTCTAATTCAGTTTCATATCTACCTATACGACAGCCCTTACCATAGCGAACGATGCATTATAACCCTGCTCCAACAAAGATTACCCATTAATTATATCTCAACTTTTCTTACAGGATAAAGTATACCAGTTCTTCCTCGACCAATCACAGAGCGAATCCCAGTGCGAGTCGCCGTCACAGAGCACATTAACGGAGGACCCTTCGCAACATATGTTCCCCCCCACCCCACCGCAGTCAGACCAAAAGAGCCCAAAAACCCCCACCACGAAAACACCATCAACTAGGCAGCAAATCGTAGCGGAAGTCAGGTTACATGTACAAGTAGAATAGGAACTCTTTAGATAGAAACTCAATAAGTTCTGTAGTTAGGAACGCAATAGTGAACCGGTTGTGACATGTAAGGTACTTTATGTTGGCGTTAAATTGTATTTAAAATCGTACGTAAATTTATTTCTTTACTTTTCTAATCTGGTCAGTCAGGAACTAATATTGTTTTGTGTCAATTGGAATATATATTCTCAAGTGTTTAAATCTTTTTAGGAATGAATAGTACCACAAATACACAAGATATCTATCACTTTAGTATAACGGACTTTTTACGGCATTGATACGGAATTTCAGTGACAGGTTGCTAGCTTAAGATTCCTTTTTGTTGTGCCATAGTTGCCTCTACATACTGAGAAAAAAGCTTATCAAACTATTAATATCTCAAGCTATATTAGCTTGAACGGCTATTGTTTATTTACGCTTTATAAATATGGTATCAAAGACTGTTATCAAGTCAAAAAATAATAGTAACATGGTATGAATAAGTTTGGTAAATAACTATTGAGACCTAAGGGTTAATTTATACTAGCACAGAATTGGAAGAGTGACGAATCGTCAAAATCATCAACTAAATCTAAACTATTATAATGATAAGGTTAAGTTTTATAATTAACTCTTCTATTTTGCATTAGTATAAATTTACCCTTACTAAAAGCTGCATGCATATCCGTAATTCAATGTTTAATGCATAAATTTTGTTATCCTTTGTTAGCAGAATAACATCTGAGTTTGACAAAGGCAAAAAACTTACGCTGATTATAAAATGGTGTTTTTAGTAAAAGTCCGAGTATAAATGATAGACTAAGCCATGATTCGTACTTGTATAAATGTTTTAAAGGATAACTAATAATGATTTTGTGCTATTGCAATTCACGCATTTTATAATATCTGATAACTTTGATCCAGCATTGGCAAAAAGTCAAAACATCGTTAAAATAACCTCTTTACTAAAAAAATATAAATACACTAAAAAAATAACCTCTACTCATAACATATTGTACCAAACATTTTATTAAGAAACTTTCTCGAAATAGCTTGATTATTCTAATTTTTTGCTTTAAGTAACTTTGTCCCGTATATTGATTGGGTCTCGTATGCCACATTTTAATAAATAAATAAATGACAATAATTTACTTAAACATTTGTTCATAGAAAATGTCTCAAAAAGCATGCCCTGGTAACAAAATAACTTCAATGTATTATAATTATTTTAATGCTGTACACTAAAACTATTAATGGTTTTCAAATCACTAACAAATTTACTAACTATACCTTTATTACAAAGAAAATACTTAATGAAATAGACATTATTATAATCATTTTATCACTTTAAAACTCCCTCAAAAAATTATTAATTTACTATGTAGTTTACAAGCATGATAATTTGATAATTGTTTTTATATAACAAATTAATACACAATACTAATCACTTTATGCATATTAGAATCTCAGAATATTCATCCAAAATGTCTGGGGCTTGAGTCAAAAGTATAAATTTAATTATAAACAAATTAATATATTTGCCAAATATTAGTTCCTGTACTTACGTATTACTAAAACTAACTATGCTCTATATCTGTAAATTTATTTAACAACAAGGCTGTGGAAATTCAAAATAAATCATTAAAAAGTTTAAACAAATAATATGTTCCACTAATAGTACCTTACATTAGCTAATATAAAAAGCCAGTAGTCATATTTTATTCTATGTTCTTAATCATATACATACAGTACACGATTTACAATAAAAACGTATGATAATACTGTAAACCACATCACACAATCCTTATAAATTGTAGTTTTAATTCAACATGAAGTACATTCCAAGATGTGGACGCGAATGGTTACTTTGATATTATTGTATATAATTGTTTGATTGTAAAAATTAATGTAAGCGTTTGTACATAGTTTGTAAATGCATTTAAAATAATACGAATCATATAAAAATCAATCCTCATCATTTTATATTCTTTCTAGAAGGCATAAATTGAAATTCTTTTTTATTTATTTTATGATTTGTGTAGAAGATAATCTTAGTTTGATTTTGTTATTTATTTTGCTGTGTATTATAAATTGCGTCGTAGGAAAACGATGTGTGAGGATTTCGGCAATTGATTTTTAATAATATTCTAGTAAAATTAACAGAATGGAGCTATGTTCGAACTGATATTTTTATTATTAAAATTATACTTCCTGAATGCAAGAATAGCCCATTTTATAACCAAAGACTGCATTTTTTATAAATATAAATTATAACTATAAATCAAAGCTAGTAATAAAATAAATAAAGATGCTAGAATACTAATAGGCAGTCAGAATTATTTATCGATGAAATTATAAAAAAATCTAAATTTTATTGTAAAGACTAACTAGATACTTTTGGCTAATATTTTCATATTTGGATTAGACATTACATAGTGTTTCTAATAGATTCGCTTCGTTTTTGCCAAGTCAAAAACATTCGGGTATTAAAGTTAGGCGGTAAGTTTATTTAACCTCCGTAGATTTAACTAGTTTTGGAATGAACGAATACGCTTATAGTTCGAGGTGTAAGACCTTTTTGATAAGACTTTTTAGAAATATGTAATTTCCTATTGTATTTTGAAACGATACTGCACTGTGGGCAGCGAGTGTTTGCTAGATTTTAAGTTATTTTTGTATGAATATATTTGCGAAATAATAAATGTTGAAAAAATATTTGTTCCCTTGTATCTTTTCGTGAATGACAGAATGCGTGTGATCTCATAGTTGGACGGAAACCAATAGTTGTACAGTGCAATAGCTAGTTCATATGTGTGAGAGTGTACCTACTTTATTCTGTGGTGAATATTGTGGCTGATAGTATTACGTCTAATAAATGATACGGTGTTGAACAATCACGGTGTTTTATTAAGCCAGCTTTGGGAAATAATAAACCATTTCTACAGTTAATTCGACGTAGCTCAGTTGTTTGGGGCTTGGCTCTGTATCAGTGGATACAGCGTTCAAATCCCGCTTGAGCATGTACCAATGGAAATGAAATTTAATGAATTTCTATGTTCATTTTCGTAATAAAAACACATTTACGAAATGCGTCGAATTATACGGTGAGGGAAAACATCGTGAGGAAACCTACCTGTTCGTCGAACAGGTAATAGTTAGTGCTTGTTAATGGCGACATGGCTGACCACCTGTCACATTGAGTACTGATTATCTGGTTAACACGAGGGTTCGAGGTGTCCATAGAAGTACTACCTTCGCAATTGCGGAGATGGAAACCTGAACCTCTGACTACCCCGCAAGGGTTAATGGTCGTGAATGCGTTTGTTTTTTGTTTTGTTCTACAGTCCTGGTGAAAACTGGGTATAAACCTAGAGACAGAAATATAGTCTGCAAATGGCGACATGACTTACCACCTGTCACATTGAGTACTGACTATCTGACCAACACGTAGGTTCGAAGTGTCCATAGAATTACTAACTTTGCAATTGCAAAACCTCTGACTACGCCGTAAGGGTTAATGGTCGTGAACGCGTTTGTCTCTTTAAACAGTTAGATAGTCTTCACGTTTACACATACTTTAAGGTGATGGTAATAAAAGAAATTTGGTATAACTGAAACAACCATTTTATAAGAATAATATCATTTATTCATCACAATGAAACAATAACAAAATATCGACATAATACTTTTCAAGTAACGAACACTGGTAACTTACACGCTAAATGGAGATTAGACAACATTTCAAAATATTACCATTACAATATCTTCTAAACTTAATACACGATAGTTTTCATATTAGCTTTAAAACTAGCCTATTACTAGCAGGTACATTTTTATTATCTTCGTGGATCAGCCATTCTGAAATTAATAGGTAGGTATTATAGACATAACAACTCTAACTTAAAACTAGTATTAATTTATTAGTAAAAAGTATTTTGGAAACCATGTGCACCGTTATTTCATTCAATAACAACTTAGAAGTTTACAATGCAATTTTCTATCCCAAATATCGCAGAAGTTGTCTTACGGTTAATGAAATCATAACGCGTGTATTCTTAAGTAAAAAGGTTATTATTCGTATATTCATAGGACGTTAGTGTATGTAAGAGAGTGAGGAATGCACTGGCTACTATGGTGAGGAAACCTACCTGGTCCTGAACAGATAAGAGTCAGTGCTTGTAATTGGTGACATAGCTTACCATCTGTCACATTAAGTACTGACTATCACCGTTCGAAGGTTCAGATTCAGGTTCGAAGTGGGCACAGAATTACAGAAATGAACACAAGAACATCTGACTATACTCGCAAGAGTTAATAATATTATAATACTATTACCTCGGGATAGGTAATACCCAGTGCCTATATACGGCGATACGGTTCACTACCTACCACGTTGGATGCTGTGTATATAGTGAAACGCGGGCTTCGAGTGAACCGTTCCTAACATGCCTTCGAAATTTCGGAGATGGCACTCAAGCAACTTTCTAATCAATTAAAAAGGCAGTGTATACACAAGTCCTGCGACGTATGTTTATGTTTTTTATATGATCGTGAAAGTGTTTAATAAGTCATATTAGGCACAGTTATATATTCTAGCTTAAGTTACCTGTGAATCTTGATCTGTGGCCCCGCGGTTACCGAAGAGGCGTCTTGTGGCGTGAGGAACACGAACTGTCGGCTCGCATTCTTCAGCGCGTGGTCTATTAGGAGCTCCATCACTATTTTCCTGTTCACGTTATCCTAGGAAATACGTATTCATTAGCATCGATAGTCTAGGAGGACGTAAATGGATTGCTAGCTATCGTTTTTACGGGTATTTTGGACGATTAACTTGTGAGCGGTTGTAGTTTGTTTCACCATAATAACCTCAGTAAGTAGTCAAGTAATAGTAACAAAGAACATAATTGATGTCCCAGATTCTATAGCCTCATTATCTGCAACACTTTTTACGAGCAGGTAGAGAGACACTTCTTATTCTGTGACCATGCCGCCTATTTCGATTCATTTTTATGAAAATAAGTCGAGCTCAGAACATTTGGCAGATCTTCCAGATCACCAACCAAACGTAAACCTTTTTAATACATAAACGTTACATTATTACAACCTGGAGCACAAGTCTACTTATGCGTTTTAGCACAATTGTTGTTCAATATCACTTCAGTAATAGTGTGAAGTTGGTATTGGATTAGCAATTGTGTCAAATTTCACTATCGAAGTCTTAAATTTCGCTTTTAAAATGGTGAATTTGTCACTTTTTACTATTCCACGAACAACATCACACTTTTACTAAAACTATATTCAACTGATATTTTGCACTAGTATACTAGTAGTTATTTTTAAGAGTCTTCCCGCGACCACGGCCTATGCAACTGGGTGGAAACGGGCAAAATAAAGGTAATCAGATATCTTTATTAATTTATCGTGATATGACCCGGTCTCATAGTAAATAAGATTAGTATACTAGTGTCCCTATTTATTTATTTATTTACATAATTACAATAGAAGCTTACAGTTACCCAAAGCGCTACTATTGTTATAACTAATTAGACACTAGACTGTATTAAACGCTATTACATAGGTATAACCTAAATTCGCCAGCTACTTATATAGCTATACGTTATACCCTCACCATAAACACATCAAACTCATCCATGAAGTAGAAGGGCAGTTCTACGCACTCCCACAGCGCCATGAGGAGTGCCACCGTGGAGTAGGACCTCTCGCCACCTGACAGGGAGCTGGTGGATGACGCGGCGCGGGACCCTGACGCCCGCCCGCTGCACACCATCTCCAGGGTGCCTGCTGCTTGGTCTACCTCCATGCGACCCTGGGTGTAAGAGGAAATATGGTGATGAATGGATAAACTGTATATACCATACTATATATACCATATCGGTATATATGGATACCGATGTATTATAGTTTTGTACATATATACACATCACGCCTGATTCCCTGTAGAGGGGTAGGCAGAGATCACGTATCCGCATTTGTCCCGATCCTGACTGACCACCTTCGCTTCATTGACATTCATACATCTTCTCATACACTCTCGGCGGTTATAGGTACACATAACGTCATCTTTTTTCAATATAGCGTCTATCTGACTGTTATATGTCTTATTAGGCCGGCCTTAACCGCCCTTCCACTTCACTCGTATTTATTCCTTTTGTCAATCTACTATCATTCATACATTATTTATAGTTATGTGTTTTAGTTATTGGGCGCTTGAATCTCAATCCGTGGGTTCAGGGTGGAATCTCCCAACAGAATATGTACAGAATATTAAATGATTCATGACTTCTACGGTGCTTTAACGTGGCGAAAGGGCCTTAAAACACCACCTTACTTACCTCTGACATTTCGTGCTGACTATCCCCCTAAGATTAGTATTAACTTGTGAGACTCGATGTCGCAATAGGATCACTAACTCCGTAATCGCTGCCTTGGTCCCTCATACTTTTCACTACCCCGCAAGGGATAATGGTAGTGTATATAATAATAATATTTGGACATTATTACACCAATTGAACTAGCCCCTTGGTAAGTACAATTAAGACTTGTGTTAATGGTACTAGTCAACGTTTATTTATGAAATGTATACATATTATATATAGATAAATACATATATAGCATATATAATCAACGACTAGACTGGAAAGCAGTAGAAAAGTGTAGTTCTTAACTCTGCCTCCACCGGGAGTCGAACCCTGGACCTCACGATTATCGTTCAGGTGTCTAACCGATCGCGCCACGGAGGTCGTCAAAGGTATGTGTTATGTTACTTACAGAATATCCCCTGAGCGTAAGTATGGACTGGAAGCAATACTGGACTCTCCGTGCGATGTACGTTTGCACTTTATGACAGAACTTCAGATGCCTATCCGCTGTTTTCTTAATCTGTGAAAACGTTTATTAAATAAGAACAATAACCAAAATCTATCATTAAGAAAAACATCGTGAGGAAACCTACCTGTTCCCAGAACAGGTAATAGTTAGTGCTTGTAAATGGCGACATGGCTGACCACCTGTCACGTTGAGTACTAACTATCTGGTTAACACGTGGGTTCGAGGTGTCCATAGAATTACTACCTTCGCAATTGCAGAAATGGACACCTGAACCTCTGACTACCCCGTAAGGGTTAATGGTCGTGAACGCGTACTATCATTAAACATAAAAGAACTGGGTGTCAATGGAATGTAGCTTGATGAGGCCAGTGTCCAGCAGTAGACTGCTGTAGGCTGATCGATTGATTAAACCCGATAACAATACTATAGTGCCTAAGGAGTGATGTCTCGGAGGTTTGATCCAAGACGAAAGAATATATGCGTATGTTAGTATACTTGTTGATATATAGACGACGACGTATTGGAAAATGATGGCATCTTCTATATCCGATATATGATGTATAGATGTCAATAAAACGAAAGAGGTTTATCAGGGTCGAGTCTAACGGGTTCTGTTAAAATAAAAATTAAATAAAAAAATGGCAAAGGGTGTGATATTTGTATATAGAGATCCCGCCACATAAGGTGGCAGTTGGAGGCGTCGCCACAGTCGCGTAATTCAGTGTTACCAGTAAACACGCCAAAACTAGCACTCACTGTGCCATACGGCTCGATACATTATAGGTTTCATTTGTAACGGTCTTTGGTTGCAGAGCTATAAACTCAAATAAAACAAATTAATATATCAAAGTCAAAATATGTTTATTAAACTATTTCAAACATGATTAATAATTAACGGGACTTATCCTTCTTATTATATATTACATATATTATGTGTTCCTTCACTCTGTCCGCAATAGACCGTTTAGTGTGTTCGACGTAGGATTTCCCACAGCTGCAATCAATCTTATACACACCCTTATATCTTATATCATGAGTATAAATCGCGAATCTCTTAAAACTATTATTTCAAACATGGCACTGAGCATTGTCTTTACATATTTTTTACCGAGGTTAGATCAGCGGAGACCCTAGCTTGGAGAAGAACTAACAAGAAAATCCGGAAATCAATTTATTATAATCACCCTTAACAAACATAAAAATTACAAAGAGTGGGCAAAAAACACAACGCTGGTAATACTAAATTTACCTTTCATACAAAATAACACGCAATGGCGGTAACGTCAAATTTAGTTCCAAGTTTGGCTACTGCCAATTTATGTGGCGGGATCTCTACTTTACCTCTGCAATGAGCGTGCTGAGCCGGTCCAGCAGTTGCGTAGTCCTGGAATACTTGTGCTGGACCTCCAGAAGTCTCTCCGCCACCTGCGCTTTGCTGAGACCATCGTCCCTTATAGTACCCAGTTTTAGTTCTACCTTCTTTAAGTCGCTGCATACTACTGAACGCTCTCTAGAGGGAAAGGGGATTGAATATATGATATAGATAGATTTCGATGCTCTTTGTGGGTAAGGAGGTTAATATAGATATATAGCTAGATAGTAGTTTTAGGCCCCGAAATAGCAAAAGGTTTATTAAGTGATGGGTTAGAGACCTCACATAAATAGTTCGTAATAAATTTTAATTAATACACAACCCTGATTTAATAGAAAAGTTGTAAACTTGGGGCCCAAGTTCTCTAACACGTTTTAGCACAATCGTAGTTAAATATAGTGGAATGGCCTTTGCCTTCATGAATTGTGAAATTTGTCATTTTTCTAATCCACTAGCAACTTCACACTATTACTCAAGTAATATTGAACTACAATTGTGCTAAAACACTTTAGTAGTGGTATTTTCCCCCGATTTTATGCCTTACTAGTCTGGGTTGTAAAAAGAATGCTGACTTCCTGCCGTTCTTCCTGGCATGTTATAAGATGCAACTAAGCTACTAGGAGTTAAAAAGAATCTATTGTGCCATAGGCTAGCAACATTTCACCAATGTTCAATATGACATCACAACCCCAATATTCATACTATAACTAGACCTAGGAGATCAACATCTTCAAGGTTCTGTCCCCTAAAAGATGTGAATATAAATGTATGTACCTTGGATTTTCAACCCGGGGACACAGCTCTAAAGCCTGCGCAGTCTTCTCCTCGATAGCATCTCTCTTCTTCGTCAGAATCTGCCCCAACTTCTCCAACTTAGACTGGTCATCTTTGAGCTTCTGCTCACATAACTGCCGCTCCGTCACGCCGTTGTCGAGCTTCAACTGTTCTTTGTCTATTTCCTCCTAGAGGGATATTTATACCATGGAGTAATTAATAAGAGGAGTGGGCCTTACGCAATATTTGTATGGAAACTAGCATGGCACTACGCGGGGTGAAACGAGGTACGCGTGATGGAGGGGGGATATTACAACCAATCAAAACACGGCATCGGCCAATCAAATTAGGTATCTTCTTTCTACTACACATTTTTAGACTCCGCACCAATTGAAACACGCCATTTGGCCTCCGCACCGCGTAACGGGGACCGCTCCTTACGCCGGGTCCTCTTTATATTTGGTTCGTGATTTATACTATGCATTTATATCTAACTTGTCACGTTACACGCGCCTACCTGAGGCTCAAGTCTACTGATCCGTTTTAACACAAACGTTGTTCAATATTAGATTAGTGTGAAGTTGGTAGTGGATGACCAAAAGTACTTAACATCCCTTCGAAATTTCGAAGATGGGCACTCAAGCCTTTGACTACCCCGCCATAATAAAAAATGGAGTGTGTATACACAAGTCGTGAAGCGTATGTTATGTTTGTTATGTTGGTAGTGGATGACCAAAAGTGTCAAATTTCACGATTGAATCAGCAAAACTGTCAAATTGAATTTTTGATCATTCACTACTATCTTCACATTATTACTGATCTGTAATTGAAATGATATTTTGCATAAAGCATTAGGGGACTAAGACCCCTGATCAACGTGTGGGTTTCAGTAGGATCTCTTACTTTGCAATTGCGGAGATAAGAAATTTATTTTAGTTGTTAATATAGTTGTGAATTTAACAGGCTTAAGTTGGACAAAAAGACTAAAAATTCTTGTTTGTTCTCTGCAAGTATCAATTTATCCAAAAAACTTTTAGCAGTCAACTTCAATTAAACAATAATTATCAATTTCAGAAACTTTTTATTTTAGAACTGTTTCTCCAGTTGTTACATACAATACCAGCTTCTGACTATAATAGGGCCATTTCAATTAGTACAACCATAATATGTTTAATGTACCCTTCCTTCAATCACTTCATAGGACATTCCAGTAATAAAGACAGCTAGTTTCAATCACTACATAGTATAAAACAAAGTCGCTTTCTTTGTCCCTATGTCCCTTTGTATGCTTAAATCTTTGAAACTACACAACGGATTTTGATGCGGTTTTTTTAATAGAGTGATTCAAGAGGAAGGTTTATATGTATAACATCCATTAAATAGTGGAGTAGACTATATTTTATACCCGTGCGAAGCCGGAGCGGGTCACTAGTCCTATATAAATCCCATACTCACACTCAAACTCCTGCACTCTTGTGCCGCTTGTGCATAGCTTTGTTTCACTCGCTTCAACTCAGTTTGGCAATTGGTAAGCTTTTGTTTCTCTGTCTGCTCCCTATGCTGCAACTTCACGCCCTCCTCTTGCAGGGTGGACAGTCTGCTCTTCGACACTTCTAACTCGTCTATCTGTTAAAGGTTATATATATATAATACACACACATAATAAAAAAGGAATAAAAAATAATAATCATAATAAAAAATCTGACTACCCCGCCATAATAAAAAAGGGAGGGTGTATACACAAGTCGTGAAGCTTATGTTATGTTTATGTTATACACACACACACACATATCACACCTGTTTCCCGAGAGAAGGGAAGGCGAATATCACAGAATCAATTTTTCCTGAGATTAATTCCAATTTGGTGATGATTATAGAATGAAGGAATGTATTCCCATTGTGACATTTAATTCTTGTGCACAGATTATTAATAATGATAATTACTTTGTCCGTTAAATGATTACTATAAAAATATGTGTACGTATGATGATTAAATAGGCGACATACTGAAGACGTTATAAGTACCTATAACCTTTATGCCTGTATAGGTGTACCTAGTGAAGTGAAAGTAATCTGTCAGTATGGCGATCTTTGACTTTCCTGTTGGGAATAATAGGCATACAGGCCTATATACAGGGTGGCGCATTCAAAACGGTCAGTATGGGAAAGTCTGAAACTATAAGAGATACGAAGATTTGTTCTTAGGAACCATGTCACCGATTTTGATAAAAAGAAAAACTGCATTCACACTTTCTTAGAAAAAAACAACTGTATTCAGTACGGGAATCGAACCCGGTAGCTTTGAAAAAAAAAATTGGCCCTTTTGACTTTTTCTTTTTAAATATCGATTGTGTAGGTCTTAAGCTGTAAATGTCTCTATGAAACATGGTGTCGAAAATGAATAAAATGCATTGTTTTGGCATACTTTAGTACACCATGTTTTACACCATGTTTCATAGAGACATTTACAGCTTAAGACCTACACAATCGATATTTAAAAAGAAAAAGTGAAAAGAGCCAATTTATCTTTTCAAAGCTACCGGGTTCGATTCCCGTACTGGATACAGTTGTTTTTTCAAAGAAAGTATGAATGCAGTTTTTCTTTTTATCAAAATCGGTGACATGGTTCCTAAGAACAAATCTTCGTATCTCTTATAGTTTTAGACTTCCCCATACTGACCGTTTTGAATGCGCCACCCTGTATACTATTCACTAATACTCTCACCTACAGCTCATAGTCAGTGCTCATAAATGGCAACACGGCTTAGCACCTGTCACATTGAGTACTGACTATCTGGTCAACACGTGGGTTCGACGTGGCCAAAGAATTACTACCTTCACAATTGCGGAGATGGACACTTGAACCTCTGACAACCCCACAAGGGGGGGGGGGGGATGTTTTAATAATATTCCAGACTAAAATCCTGGGCCCTTACTCCACTAATTCATTTTAGTCACAATATTATTTCAGTGTCGATACTGTAATAATTCAGTGGGCGTAATTTGACACTTTTGGCACTCCACTAACAAATTTTGGCCACTGAAGCGCTATCGAACTACATCTGAAGTACTTCTGCGTCTAAGGTACACAAAACCTACTCCACTAATCAAACGTCCGTCAATGTCAGTTCAATAGTATATATTTGGTACTCCACTATTGACATTTCTATACTTGAGTTGCCACTGAAGCACAACTGTGGCTTTCAAAAGCCGAGACGCAAAAGTAACGCAGTAGCGACGTAGTTGTGTGGCTATCAAAGTTAATTAGTAGAGTAAGGACCCTGACTTTTTACACCTGACATTTAACCTTATACATAACTAAATACCCCTTACCAAAACAGCATGATGCGGTGCCGCAAACTGGTCGAGGGCCGCTTTTGCAGCCCTCAACTCTGTCTCCCTCCCATGCTTAGCCGCGAGGAGGGCCTGTAACTCCTTGGAGGCCCTCCTGTCTTCCTCCCTGGCCCTCTGCGCCTCTTTCTCCAGCTGGGAGGCTATTCGCTCAAGGTTTAATACTTCGGAGTCACCGGTTGTTATTTCGTCTGTTAGTTGTCTGTGAATTGTTTTATATACCATTAATTGTTTCATGTAGTATTTACACATATACATATATACATATTACTACATAGTATAAAACAAAGTCGCTTTCTCTGTCCCTTTGAATGCTTAAATCTTTGAAACTACGCAACGGATTTTGATTCGGTTTTTTTAAATAGATAGAGTGATTCAAGAGGAAGGTTTATATGTATAAAAACATCCATCAAATAGCGGAGTAGGCTATATATTTTATACCCGTGCAAAGCCGGAGCAAGTCACTAGTATAGTTAATAATTTGAAACTAATACAATATCGTCTTACAGTAATATGCCACCGCGAATATATTTAGAAGTTCATTAAAAACAGTTCTTTATTTCAACATGTTACAATCATACTGAAAATAAGACACATCATCAGATTGATATAAGCTACTATAATTTAAGTAATGAATTAATTGACAATAATAGTTTTAAGAGATTCGCTATTTATACTCATGATTGATCAAACGGGACTTTTGAAGTAATAACGTAACTTTATTATATAAAACTTACGCGATAAGTCCCGTTAGTTATTAATCATAATTGACTATAGTTTAAATACTAACAAACGTTTTTATCAAAGACTAGACGTGATAATAGTTTTGAAAATAATCTTTTATTACATTTATCGTGGCACAAGGTGGGAAGACGACCTGCGCAGGTTGGCCGGCATCGAATGGATGTGAACGGCCACTGACAGGGAGAAGTGCCGTCATTTCGGGGAGGCCTATGTCCAACAGTGGATTACTTCAGGCTGATGATGATGAAATTTATCGTGGTCTATGTTTACTATACTAATATGTCTTATCAAAGGTATCATTGACGACCTCCGTGGCGCGATCGGTTAGACACCTGAACGCTAATCGTGGGGTCCCGGGTTCCATTCCCGGTGGAGGCAGAGTTGACTACGCTTTTCTACTGCTTTCCAGTCTGGTCGTTGATTATATATGTTATATATGTATTTATCTATATATAATATGTATACATTTCTTAAATATACGTTGACTAGTATCCTTAACACAAGTCTTAAATGTACTTACCAAGGGGCTAGTTCAATTGGTGTAATAACGTCCTACAATATTATTATATAGGTTACTATGATTTTAACTAATGAATTAATTGACAATAGTTTAAATACTAACACACGTTTTAATCTAGGACAAGATTTGGTATCAGTATCTATTACATTTATCTTGCCCTATGTTCATTAATACGAATAATTATTTTATGTATATCATTGTTTTAGACGTGGTAATAGTTTTCAACCTTATCTTTTATTACATTTATCATGGTCTATGTTTATAATACCTACCTCTTCCTCTCCGCAGTAGAAACCTGCAGGTAGCGTACCGGCCGAGAGACGCCGCCGTAGCTGCGGTAGTTAGGCGCCGGATGGTACTCCGTGCAGTCCAGCGTCACTATTCGGCTGCAATGCGCCGGCACGTTTTCCACGTTGTCTGACAGGCGGATGGCCTCGTCTAAGGAATTGAAGGTAATTAGGACCTAAATATGCCTGAATAGGCAATAGGCTGTGCTTATAAATGTATTGGGAGATGGACTGGTAACTTATAGGTTTATATCTACTAATATACGATACTAAGGTCACAATAATACCGCTATATGCTAAATGTCTAATAATTATATTACAATATTCTACTGACATCAAACACAAACTTATTCTTAAACTTATTAGAGAAATGAACATAGTTTTTTCTGTGTAATTTACGAAAAATGTTCCCATTTAGCTTCATGTATAAATCTATTGATATTATATCTCCGTGGGATAAAAGTATGTAATGATACGTAGATATATGCCTGGGACTAAAATATAATTTTAATCGAGGGTACATAGCGTGAAGACTAGAAAAGAATGTATGAGAATATTGATGGGTGTGTATAAGACAAGACAGAATCGTTCTAGGAGTCAATCGATTGACTCGGTCACTGTTGGGGAAGTAGAAGCGTGAATATATGCTTACCATGGTCAGGCACCAACAGTATGGTCTCAAGGGCGTGGTTGTCAATGAGGTAGTTGGCCACGACAGGGTCGAGGACCTGCACGGCGTCCATGGCCGACTTGTAAGGGCGCGCGCTCACCGCCCTTCCACTTGTGTCGTGCACTTTGCTCAAGAACTTGCTGCATGTCACCGCGGGTTTAGGCGCTGTGCCGTATACCTGGAAGCGTCAGTAATAATAACTTTAATGTCATAGTTTTAAGAGATTCGTGATTTATACTCATGATTAATAATTAACGGGACTTATCGCGTAAGTTTTTATATAATAAAATAACTTCCGCGATAAGTGCCGTTAATTATTAATCACAACTTTAATGTCCTCCACATAGCATAATTAAAATTTACAAATTATTGGAGATTCAATTGCGTATGCGATTTGGAGCCTAAACTAGACGTAACTGTTACTTGGTATTCCAGGCCTGCACCCACGGAAAAATGAAAAAAAAATCTTATGACTATATTAACGCCTGAAGGTAAATAGTGAAAACATCCAAGAAGTTATTCTTGTGTGTATTAGTATGAGTGGGAGAGGAATAATAATTAGCATGCTTCTTATATTATTATATAGATTGTTAATTACTGGTATTTCGATGTTAGGGCTCCTGTACTAGTCCAGTATGGTATTATAATGATAGCTAGCTGTCTTTTTCGTGTCTTAAGAACTACTTCTTGTAAATGGAACTTACGGTGCTGTATGGAAGCTTTCAGCAACCAAATCTGATTAATGGTATTTATATCATGATATTAACATTTATTTCAGCGAGGATATATTATGTCATCTATACACAAAGAAAAAAATAGAAGTGAAATTCACGATAAAAGCCACTCGTACACAATTACTAATTTAGCAGGCGTTGCAAGCTTTATCACGTCTCGATTTTCTACTAGAATCATATACAAATGGTAAGTCAGAAACCATTAATACTATAGCGCCATACCTGTCCCATGATTTCGAAGAGTTTCCGGGAGTCCTCGGGCGTATTGACGCAGAAGGACTGGACGGAGCCTCCCAACACGTGCTCCAGGGCGCCGCCCCACTTCTTCTCTCGCACTTTTAAATATGCTCCTATAAGATTCAAACAGGTTGAACCACGCACAGCATTGAATTACTTATTATTGTTTGAAAACTATATACGCCAAATTATTTTTCAAACTTTATAGAAAATTTTAGAGTAGGTATGTACTGTTTTTAAGTGCATTTACAAAAGGCTAGGATATATCTTCTTTTATCCGGTCAGTGTCAGTTAATCAAGTAATATAACAAACTGTTACATCACAATCACATGCTTTCCTGTAGTGCACTTTAATTTCGATTCCAAGCTATCACCCGTATGCGTATACCGTTCTTCCCAGATAGACCCAAGGGATAAATGGAATCTATTCAGCTATCCCCTAACAACCTGTCACCAAAGTTCCATATGAATGCCATCACAAACATTAATACTAAAAGTGATCAAGAATATATCATGTCTCCGAATTTACTTGATTAAAGGACGTGAACGTATGGACTATCATTAGCCAAAACGTTCCCAAAGGGGGTCTAACCTATAGGTCCCTTGGGTGGAGCACTGAAGGCCCCCTTAGCAGCGGCAGCACGGAGCCTGTCGCAGAGTTCCACCATGTTCCGTCCGTACACCGCCAGCGAGTCCCCCCCGCGGGACTCCAACTCACGCAGCTGCTGCTTCAGTTGCTCTGTAAAGAGAGTATGGGGGTGATGGGCTGGTAATCAACTGGTCTTGCATTTTACATAAAAACATACGCTTCACGACTTGTGTATACAGACTCCCTTTTTTATACATTTTTATTTTTTCTCTTGCATTTTAAGATTCTAAATATTATAGTAAAGAACAATACCTACATTCAAAGAAAGAAAGTAAAGAAATAACATATATTTATGTGTGGTCTTACAACTATGACTCTACGGAAGGTTTTGGTATAATACATAGTACATAGTACATCTTAAGAGACATCTTCTATGCCAGCAATAGTTGCTTGCGTGTGTTGTGGCACCCAAATTGCTTCATTGATTCAGGTGCGTACGTTGTGAAAAGTATTTATGCTATATTTAATAATTATATGTATTTATGTGTGTATATTTGTATGTACGAGGATATGTATATGTGTATTGATATATATGTATTTGTATGTATGTATGTGCATGTTTCTATGTATATTTCTTTATTTTATTTTAATATTTGTTACAAACTACATAGTTTATATTTCTATTATTGTTATTTGAGCTGTGAACCATACACGTAACCTGTTACGTAAACCACAAATTTGGCACGGTTCCCTCTGCGGCTCAGACGGAGGATCGGCGTCGTGAACTTTCCGGTTCCCGACATATGCTGAGTCTGGGCCCTTTCACGACAGCAATACAGCGCGCCCAACAATCACTGTTTTTCAATTTTCAATTCGTATGTGTTTGTACCAATTTTGTAATGTGTGTTGTATTGTTGTGTTTGTGAATAAACGTTTTTCTATTTCTATTTCTATAATCAAAATGAAACTATCCTGAGGGATTTTTTGCCCAGTGCCAATTTAGCAGAAAAATATATAAACAAAATTGGTAGTTAAATTGTGGCCATGTGATTTGTACAAAGTTTACATAATCATAATGAGTTATTTCTGTGCGAACTCTATTTCCCGCGCTGTTATGGGACTTTAAGGGTCTACTGCACTTTTTCACTTTGCATACAAATCACGAATGCATCAATGATGCCTCCATTAAACTTTTCTAATTGTTTATTCCCTACTATATAACTAACTCAAAGCATACTAACTCAACCCATCCCTCCTATGCGAAGCGTCCTTGAGTGCTTGTTCGTACTTGGTCTGCGTCCGCGCCGCGTTTTGTTGCGTCTGCGCCGCGAATCCGCGCGCCGTGTCGCACCGCGCCGTCGTCTCTTGGACCGCGGCCTCCGCTGCGGCTTTTTGAGACTCTAGCTCTAAGCGTCTGTTTATTACTGTACCTTGCCTACGAAATAATACACATAAATTTTAGACAAATAGAGACAAACGCGTTCACGACTATTAACCCGTTTTATAGTCAGAGGTTCAGGTGTCCATCTCCGCAATAAAATTGGGATAGTAGTAATTCTATGGACACCTCGTACCCACGTGTTTATCAGATAGTTAGCACTCAATGTGATAGGTGGACATAAATTGACATAAATTTTAATTATTCTAATAATTAATAACTTTGCACGGATCCTAGGAACTTTGCAAAGATTCATAGAAGTCATTCATATAAAGCAGTACGATGTGTGGTTAAGGTGCGGAAACAAAGGATTTAAAAATACATAACATTGCGAAATACGCTGCTACTCTGGTAAGAGAAAACAATGATTAAAGATGTCTGTTCTGCAGGTAGTAAGAAATTGGAATGGCGGAATTTCTCAATTTTTATGCCCTCGATGGTTAAATTTTACATACCATTATTGAAATACGATTGAACTACAATTTAGCTAAAATGCATTCGTGAAATCGGGCCATTGGTCAAAATACAGTTCAATGTAGAATGTGTATGTTTTCGATCACCTAGTGCACTATTACAGAGGTAGATTCACGAAAGGTTGATCATCTAACTGTATACCTATCTATATGTACACATCACTTAGATGTGAGGACCTCTGTGGCGCGATCGGTTAGACGCCTGAACGCTAATCATTAGGTCCCGGGTTCGATTCCCGGTGGAGGCAGAATTAAGAACTACGATTTTCTTCTGCTTTCCAGTCTGGTCGTTGATTATATATGCAATATATGTATTTATCTATATATAAAATGTATATATTTCTTAAATTTACGTTGACTAGTACCCTTAACACAAGTCTTAAATTTACTTACCAAGGGGCTAGTTTAATTGATGTAATAATGCCCAAATATTATTATTATGTCTCTAAGGAGTGGTTAGAGAACACCAAACTCAATTTATCCAGATCATGGAAACCAAATGTAAGGAACTTACTCAATATTAGCGATCTCCCGTTCAAGATCTCCAATCTTCTTCTTTTCCCTATTAGTTAAGTCTGTGTTCTTGACACACGCGGTCAGGGCTTGCCTCGCTTGCCCCTCAACTTCTCTTATTTCTTCCTCTATCACTCTCATCTTCTTTTGCACGTTTGATTTCCCTTCTTGCTTTTCTTGTAGATCGGATTTTAGTTTCCTATGGGGATACATAATGAACAGGAATTTTAATAGAATAGAACCGATTCTGTGTTACTAGATATTAAATATAAAATTCTGAACTGAAGTGTGTGTTCATATGAACTATAACAAAAGTGGAAAAAAACACTACTTAAGTTAATTAAAAGAAACATTGCATTACACACTACATTAATTAAAAGAAAAAACAATTATTATTATCATTTTAATTCATTCTTCTGCATTCTTCGTAAATTATAACTGTTTTATTATATTATAATCCCTTGCTTTATTACTGTCATTATCTCAATTAATTTATACCACACAATCATTCAACCCCACTTTAAGAAATTTACAAGAAAACGGATCATGGTCATTGCAACATAGCGGAAACGTCGCGTAACGTAATACTTTGTTTATAAAATATAAGTTTTCTTGTAAAATAAATAGAAATAGAAGTCTCTCAAAGATATCATTCCCACTTAAACGAATTCACTCATACTCACGTAATAATATTACAATTGCCGCCAAAGTTCTTCTCGATATCTCCTAGTTTCTGTACCAATTTCTCTACCTTCTCACTCTGTTTATCATACTGCGCCTGTATCGCTGCAGTTTCCTTCTCAAACTCCGCTATCTCACTCCAATAGTATTCGTTTTGGAGTTTCACTTTCTTCGCTTCGATCTGGTCTCGTGATTGCAGTTGTTCGTAGCTTGTTTGCCACTTCTTTAGCTCCTTTTCTAGTTCTATACTGGCCTGAGATTGGTGCATATTAGGTTAGAGGAACTAGGTATTATATATTAGACATTAGTTTGTATGGGTATGATAAAGTTATAGTATGACAGGTTGAAAAAATAGGTATTTGTGTTATGTCTATCCTGGTCAGTGTACTAGTAACATAGAACCAATATTTTATTGTATTTTATAATTATCAATCAAGGATATGGCAAAGGTCTGATCACTCCAGAAATTAAGAAATGTGGGTACATATACCAATTACAAGAAAAAGGGACTGATAACATTTTATTTTAAAAAGTATTACCTTTTTTCCCCAACATTTTGACCATGGTCACGGGTTAACTGGCCAAACCTTAAGATACCAAAGATATCTTTGTTTATAAAATATGCACAAGTCCTGTTTTTTTAAATATTATACATCAATACTATACTGTATATGTATGTATGCTTACCTCATGTTTCCTTTTCCAAATACAAGTGGCCTTTTCACAGTTTTCAATAGCCCTAACATAGTTGCTCTCGGTCTGGTCTAAGTTAGTGGCCTTTCTGAACAGGGCATACTTTTTCTTTGCATCTGAGGCATGGAAACTTCTAGCATCATCCTGATTTAGCACTGATATTGGATTGTCTACTTGAATATCATGGGCTAGTACTATAGCGTTTACCTCTTCAAATTTTGTGGATATGACTTCTCCTAGAATAAATTATGATAACATGTAATAATGCCTGCTTAGTACTGTAATTATATAATTGGTTCTAACATAATATCAGCGTTGCATTTGCCACCAATCGTAACATACCCACCTTTTTACTGCAACAATAACATGCACAAGCTATACCTCCTAGCTTGTAAGTTTGATTTGTAATATATTTGTTTTGTGTATGTTTTTGTTACTGTCAATAAATGCTTTATTATTATTATTATTGTCAGCAACTGCCTTCTCTCCATAACATAACTTCTATGTACTTAAATGGAAGTTTTGTTGACTGATAATCAACTTAATGTATGCAGTTTAAAAATATAAATAATTGCAAGTTAAATAGTCTGGTAAACATTATACAACACCTGTACTTCTGAATAAAATAGTTGGAGTCATAAAAGATTACATATTTTTATGTTTAATATAGATAAGCATAATAACTTAGCCCTATAACTACCTAACTAACATTGAGAAAATCATGACAAAGTGGAAAGGCGTGTGAAACATGAGCTTAATATTAGCAACATCCAAAGCCTTATATTACCTGATGAGGATTTGACTTTATAACTGGATCCTCCTGCAGCAGATATATTCCTAACAATAGTGATGTAGTCACCGTAAACGTCATGTTTATAGGCCTTACTACTATTATTCTTGATTTTAATCTCAACTGTCGCAGAATTTGTGCCTTTCTTTACAAATGCTGTAAAAAAGAACTGTATTGTTTAAATTTGTCAAACATACTGAAGTTTACAATGTTTTAATAGATAGTATATGTATGTAAATAGTTACTGACATCACAAATATAATTGCCAATTTGATAAAAATAATATAAAATTAAATTATATTACTAGGTTATCATGCAGTATATTACAGAAAGTACCTAGTACATAATATGAAGGAAATTGAATCAGCTTCTGGAATATTACAAGGAAAATAAAATATATAAGGAATCGCGGATATTTATAAAACTTACAACTCATACTGCTTCCTCTGTTAGTAGCAGACGCTCTAGCCCCCAATCCCACAATAAGAGCTGTGAGGATAGCACTCTTTCCACTACCATTGCGACCTACTATAAAATTCACGTTCTTATTGAAAGTTATTTCTAAATTATCGTGGCAGAAAAAGTTCCGAACATGAATACTATGGATTGATCCATCCACTTCTTCAAAATCATCAACTTCCATTATTGCTAAGGTTTCTGTCTCAAGTTATACACTTTATTTGATCACAGAAACAATATTGTATTAAATACATAGGTAACTAAACTTTTGGCAAAAAGAATAACCGAAAAAACCCATCGGGCGATTCGGCGCCCAACAAAACAATAACAATGTTTTTTTATTATTTATTTGGCTACAAGTGATGTGTCAAAAAGGATTCGCATCGACGTAGATTAGTACTCGTACAAATAATAAATATAATGTTTTTTAATTATAATAATTTGACAATATATTTTTTAGATAATTAAATAAATGATTTCTATGCATAAAATGGGTTAATTAGAGATCCCGCCACATAAGGTGGCAGTAGCCAAACTTGCAACTAAATTTGACGTTACCGCCATTGCGTGTTATTTTGTATGAAAGGTAAATTTAGTATTACCAGCGTTGTGTTTTTTGCCCACTCTTTGTAATTTTTATGTTTGTTAAGGGTGATTATAATAAATTGATTTCCGGAGTTTCTTGTTAGTTCTTCTCCAAGCTAGGGTCTCCGCTGATCTAACCTTGGTAAAAAATATGTAAAGACAATGCTCAGTGCCATGTTTGAAATAATAGTTTTAAGAGATTCGCGATTTATACTCATGATATAAGATATAAGGGTGTGTATAAGATTGATTGCAGCTGTGGGAAATCCTACGTCGAACACACTAAACGGTCTATGGCGGACAGAGTGAAGGAACACATAATATATGTAATATATAATAAGAAGGATAAGTCCCGTTAATTATTAATCATGTTTGAAATAGTTTAATAAACATATTTTGACTTTGATATATTAATTTGTTTTATTTGAGTTTATAGCTCTGCAACCAAAGACCGTTACAAATGAAACCTATAATGTATCGAGCCGTATGGCACAGTGAGTGCTAGTTTTGGCGTGTTTACTAGTAACACTGAATTACGCGACTGTGGCGACGCCTCCAACTGCCACCTTATGTGGCGGGATCTATAGTATTTATTATTTGCTAGTTTATAATTAAGATAAATTAAGTTACTACATTGTTATACTATTATATATTACTACTATATATACTATTATATATTATTATACTATCTTACATTGTTTGTAATCTTTTTAGTGTTAAATACGATTTAATGAAAATGAGCATTGTATTGAGAAAATACGGCTGTTCTTCTTCAGAGATCTAAAATAAGTCTTGTAACTGATAGTATATCACACTTATCATGAAATCAAATCCAACTGTCACTACAAAAGTCAAAATAACGCCATTTTCTTGCATTGGAAAAATAAATAAATTAAAATTATCTTCTGATTATTGTTCATAAGGTATTTTAACATTCATCAAGAAATATACATATCTATTGAGTTATATTTCAATCTATATACTAAGCACAAGTATTGACTGTAAGAACTACTTTTTCAAGGTAAATATTCATACTTATCAATCATGTCATTTGATTGCTTTTGTTCAAAACAAAGGTATAATTTTTACTTGATTGCTTGTGTTTATTGTTCAGTTATACATTCATTGTAATTTTTCTGTACCTCGTCAACAGATCGTGCCTAGATCCTAACCAGGAATTAGTCTCTATAAATAATAATCTTACGTGTTCAAGGTCTCGTGTATATTTACTACCACTCAAGAATTTTTAATGTCTTTTAAATACACCGCATTTTTCATAATAACCTCTTTGGAATATTTGTAAATTAAATTGGGTCAAGTTTACAAATTATTCAATATATTGCTTCAAAATTAAATGTCTGTTGATATATTTGAAATTCAGGTTATGTTGCTTCGTGTTGAAGGTAGATCAGTAATAACTGTTTTGACTTGATTTCGTATTTGTTACACTTATAGGACTGAGCTAATCAATTTCCAAAACCAAAATGAGTGATTCGGTTGATCAGAACGAGCCTCCAAAGGATGTAAGTATTAAATTTAAAGATAATGTAGTTAACCATCATGTGAAAAAAACCTATAATAGATAATAATCCTTTACTTTTTTTATTTTATGAATTATGCATTATAATTTAGACTCTATATCATCAGAATCCTTATGGTTATGCTGCCCATACGTGGTTAATGGTGTGACATCAGTAATAGGTCAAAACAACTATTTTAAGGTTGTTTTTAATAAGATCAGAAATATACTTAATAGAGATAATTTTGATATGCATCATTTCTGTTAATGTATGCGCACATTATGACACTAGCATTTTTTAACAATTAGCGACTCACTATCCATTACTCCTCAGTACATAGGCTCTCTGAAGGGTACACCAAACAAGATTATACTCATGACCCTTAGCCCACCACTACAGATCTATTTATTAATAGTGTGAAGAACAAGAGCATGTATGAGAAGATTAATGGGCGTGTGCAGCAAGTGAGATTTGTCAAGATCGTTCCAGATAGCGATCAGTAGTCTTTGCCCATCCCACTGAGGACATAGAGGCATGAATATGTGTGTAAATTTAACTAATGTTACACCCATTTGTTATGTAGCCAAAAGAATTGGAGAAGCTAGAAGAGGCAAAACTGAAGGCGAAATTCCCAAATGCAGTGTTGGGAAGAGGACCAGCGGGCCATTCTGCATTCCTACAGAAAAGGCTGGCTAAGGGAGTAAGTGTTTTGTTCTTGTGTAAAATAATTAGTTATTAGGCTAAGATTGCTGAATATAAACATATTTTCCAAACTTCTAGCTACAATTTTGTGTAGTTTTAGTAGAACATTTTTATTGGTTTTGTCAGCATTTATTCAAAAAATTTTTTTTTGATTGTTACTGATAGTGTTAGATGTTCAGAGATTCAATATAAAAGCTTTGCCAATAAGAATAATGATGATTCAAAAATTATAATGAATAAAGAGTACAACCAGGAAGAATATAACACAATATATTATTTACAGCAAAAATTCTTCGACTCTGGTGACTACCAGATGGCGAAACAGAGGCCTGGGAACCTAGCAGCTCCTTTCAAAGCCCCTGCCGTGCCGAGCAAATTGCCAACGGGTGACGCCATTCCCACGCCTGACACCGTACCTATTAGGAAGACGTCAATAATCCAGCCCAAATTCCAGCCGCCCAGTCAGACATCCTAGCCGCTGTGTGTGGCATAATGTGCAGGCCTGTATGAACAAGTGAATTTACAATGATTTTTATAATTGAACATCATACTTTTTGTTTGACAATTCTAGTTATAGACTTATTAAGATTGGCAGTAAATAGCAGTAGAGTATAGGATTAACAATATGTATACCACCTCTATGTATGTCCATTTGGTTTCTTATTCAATGGTTTCTTGGTACTAGCAATTCATAAAGTATTTTTATTAGTATTCATATCCAACAATATTGTTTCAATTCATTGAATATACCTGTTATTAAAGGAAAATTACTAATGTAATTAAGCTACAACACAAAACTACTGTATAGTATTATATTATCTGTGACAAAACTGTAAATTCAAATCAACATTCAATGTATGTATGTCTAAACAAATTATAGAAAAGCTACTTGCTATAACAACTAATACTTTCAACAATCTCATGTATCCCAGGCTAGACAAGTAATGTAAAGTTGTGACAAGTAAAGTGTTAAAATAACACTCTCCCAATATTATATGTGAATGCTTGTGTGAGAATGTCATGTTTTCCCAAAATGTCTTAAAAACGTTTGTAAATAAATCATTTTATAATTCAACTTTGCCAGTTCATACAGAAGCCTGCTTGATAGGTCCTTTTTGGACCGAGATTCTCATGAACATTTGCACTATTGAATATCACTATGTACTGATTCCATTATGTTTTTTACTCTAGATTGTTCTTTAGGTTAGCTCTAATGATGTGATGATATCTCATTGCTTTGTGTATTGTGTCATTCCCATTTGATTTTGTGTTTTAATTTAAGTCTTTATGCTCTGCTAAGTTAACTTTGCCGTAAAAGTAGTAATTGGAAAACTCATTCAAGTTCTCATGATAAAGTTTATTTTTGAGTACTTGCAAAAATATAAATAATTATTTGTTTATGATAATCATTTAAAGCTGAATTCTTATTTAAACATCACTACTGTATATTATGTATAAAAATCTTTCTCTTGTGATCAATATTGTTACAATGTCTTAGCTATTAATGTCATTTAAATAAATTAAGTGTCAAGAGATATGGAAAATACTCAAATTTGCATCAGTACAAACCGTTTACAAACAATATTTTTGTGATAACTTGACCTTTAGTCTTCATTCATATTCAAATATTCACAATTTAAAGCCTAACATATAGTTTTGGAATGCCAACTAAAAAAATATAAGAAGTTAAAAACAAGCTTAAAATTCAATTTAAGATATAAGTTTTTTAAAATAAGTTTATTGTAAGTTGCGTCCTAGATGTGTGGACCTAGTAAACATAAAATTTAGAAGAAAAAAATACAAAATACATAAAAAATGGTGTAAACTAATTCACTATTCAAGTTGATGTTATATGTTTCATTGCTCTAATGCACTGGAATTGTTTATTATATGCACTGCTCAAGTTTTAAGAACACTATCTTTTTTGAGAATCAATATGTTAATTTTTTTACAAGGAACCTTGCCTTATCGCGTATATTTTATATACAAAGTGTTACCTTTGCTACCCGACCTTTCGGCCATAGTCACAAGTCAACTCAATAAATACTAATATAATAAAAGATCATACTTTGTTTATAAAATATACGCAATAAGTTCAGTTTTCTTGTAAAATGAATAGTCTCTCAAGAATATTATCCATATGTATATGTCGCACATTAATTGCATTACTATTATAGTAGTTCACTCGTAGACTGGCTTATTAGAATACTTTTGTCAATTTTTGTGTCTAGCAATATTATTTGGCAAGTGTGTTGAGGAGGTCATCATTTTTGTACTATGTTGTCAAAAACGTGTGAATTAGTTTCTAATGATAAATAAATACCATCCACTTGTAATTTGTGCCTTATTTTTCTCATTTCACGTACACTGACTTACTTGTTTTTTTTTTGGGGTAGATAGAACCTAGAGGACATTATATATCCCTACAAT
The DNA here is from genome assembly GCA_030578115.1 of Leucoptera coffeella. Classification (NCBI taxonomy): domain Eukaryota; kingdom Metazoa; phylum Arthropoda; class Insecta; order Lepidoptera; family Lyonetiidae; genus Leucoptera; species Leucoptera coffeella. Next base: position 177,124 of record JAMBLF010000480.1, read on the forward strand.
AACTCAGCATTTCTATTATATTGCTAACAAACTGCTAAGTGTATGAGGTGTAAGGGTGTCAATGATGCGAAAGTAGTAGTTCGAAGCTCCAATTCTTCTCTTCCTTGTTGTTCGGTTCGTTCCAGTTGAGGATCCAAATATAATTTCAAATCAAACATATTTAGCCATTTTGGCATCACAACTGACTAAATATTCAGCCGAAAATTATTATTTGTATTTTCAACTTTCACAGAGCTGCTAACTTTGTTGACGAATCATAGACTATTATTATTATTTACTATTATGATATTAGAGATCCCGCCACATAAGGTGGCAGTAGCCAAACTTGGAACTAAATTTGACGTTACCGCCATTGCGTGTTATTTTGTATGAAACGTAAATTTAGTATTACCAGCGTTGTGTTTTTTGCCCACTCTTTGTAATTTTTATGTTTGTTAAGGGTGATTATAATAAATTGATTTCCGGAGTTTCTTGTTAGTTCTTCTCCAAGCTAGGGTCTCCGCTGATCTAACCTCGGTAAAAAATATGTAAAGACAATGCTCAGTGCCATGTTTGAAATAATAGTTTTAAGAGATTCGCGATTTATACTCGTGATATAAGATATAAGGGTGTGTATAAGATTGATTGCAGCTGTGGGAAATCCTACGTCGAACACACTAAACGGTCTATTGCGGACAGAGTGAAGGAACACATAATATATGTAATATATAATAAGAAGGATAAGTCCCGTTAATTATTAATCATGTTTGAAATAGTTTAATAAACATATTTTGACTTTGATATATTAATTTGTTTTATTTGAGTTTATAGCTCTGCAACCAAAGACCGTTACAAATGAAACCTATAATGTATCGAGCCGTATGGCACAGTGAGTGCTAGTTTTGGCGTGTTTACTGGTAACACTGAATTACGCGACTGTGGCGACGCCTCCAACTGCCACCGTATGTGGCGGGATCTCTAGTCTTCCTGAATACTGACAATGTAGTGTAAAGGTTTTGATCTGAGTCTTAAGTTTATTTACAATTGCAATAATGGAAAGAGAAAACTCTTAATTAACCATGAACATAGCCCAATATATACATTCAGATCCTTTATTCCTTTTCAGGGTCAACAGAACCTCGGTGACATAAAATCTCCTTCACTTTCATATTGGGGTTATCATATTATGTATTTATATGGAACATATCCCTATGAATGTCTTAAAATTTGGGTTAGAAATAAAACCCTCTGGTAAAAAACAGTTTTTTATTAAATTGGGGCAAACATTCAACTGTTAATCAAGCAACGTAAGTATATTAATAAACAGAGTAATACAGTTTTGCCAAAACCCTAACATTACTAATATAACAAACATTATCAACATGCATCCTAAATAATAATATGGAACAAAAATCCTACATCTTTGTGACAGAATAATCCAAAAGGGGCCCAAATCCACTAATGATTTTTGCATAATCGTAGTTCACTTATATTTTAAGGCGATATTTGATACTTTTGCTAATCCAAAACCATTACACTATTATTGAAGTAATATTGGACTACGATTAGTAGACCTGAGGCCTTACTCCACTAATGCATTTTAGGCACAATATTTTTTCAGTAGCGATACAGTAATACTTCAGTGGCTGTAATTTGACACTTTGGCACATAGTGAAGTAATATACGCTACTGAAGTAATATTGTGCCTAAAATGCATTAGTGGAGTAAGGCCCCTGGGCCCTAGGATGACATCATTCAAAGAAATATTTTATGCCTTTTGTAATAGAAATATAAACTGGAATGAATATTACATTTTTCACTCTGGTCTTGTCCTTACAATCAGAGACTATTAATAAATGAATTATTATGAGTATAGTTTTAAGAGATTCGATTTATACTCATGATTAAAAACTAACGGGACTTATCGCGTAAGTCTCTATGAGTTATTATGAGATTGGCAATTAAGAATGCCCATGAGTTAAATTTTCTAGTCTTTTGGTCTTTAATGGAATGAGGCAAAAGATAAAGACTAATACAAATGGAATTTTATTCATCAATAATTAGCAAACCATATTTAAAATTTAAATAGTAAATCATAGCATGGAGTAGTATTTCTATTGTATGCTTATGCATAATGAGAACCTAGATTAATCTTAGGTTTTGTGAACTAGGGTTAACATTTTCAGCTTGTAACATAACAGATATCGGTTGTTCGAAACTAATAACTATACTAATTGAAATACTACTACTAATAAATTGAGAGAGCTTTTCCCATGGCACTTTAAATGAGATTTAGTTCATCACATCGCACATGACTGATTTATTTATAATGGCCACAAATATAAAAACAAAATAATGCCCTTTAAAAGAAGTTATATCTAACAAAATCATACTTCATGGCACTACACAAACTATGAATATTATAAGATAATGAGATTATGTTGAGAAACTGTGTTACCAATAAATTAGTAGAGAGCGTAGCTAAATAGTCGTTTAATTAAAAGCAGATTCCTTTTAAAGCAAATCAGTGATGCTTAATTCACAATAATTCTACTTTCTTTTCACTATAAAATTGAAAAGTAGTACAAATTTAAAAACACGTAATGCGTATGACTTTAATGGAATAAGCAATTTTTATGGAAAAAAGTTGTCTTATTAATATCGTAATAATATAACATAAAAGATTAATTACTTCAATTAGCAAGATCACAAGCAATGTGGTTTAAATTGGAAACAATACACACTTACTAGAGACAGATAAATAAATGATTATTATAATAATACATAAACATACAGTTCACGACTAGTGTATACACACTCCCTTTTTTATTGAGGCGGGGTAGTCAGACGCTTGAGTGCCCATCTCCGAAATTTCGAAGGCATGTTAGGAATAGGTCACTCGAAGCCCGCGTTTCACTCGATAGACAGCACCCAACGTGATAGGAAGTGAACCGTATCGCCGTATATAGGCACTGGCTATAACCTATCCCGAGGGATAGGCAGGTTTCCTCACGATGTTTTCCCTCACCGTTAGCGACTGTAAATTATGTACGTAAATGAGAATCAAATTTCACTTGAAATTACAAGCTACAACACGATATTACCAGCATTTTTAATGTTAAAATCATTTGAACTCTTCACATGAAATGTCTATACTGTTTTGAAAGAACTACCGAAACAAAAAAAGTTTATGACTCAAAAATGTTAGTTAATAGTGACGTCATGTCCCAATGATTTAACCAATGAGATTTTATAAGGGTTGCTCTTATTGGTCAATGTTACTTATTTTGTCATTAACTAGCGTCTCATTGGCCAGATGAACCCATGACCTCACTATTTACTTAACACGAATAACCTATAGGTAACCTACAATATGGTACATCACTATAAAACACTAACCTACTTTATATTATACAAATAGAACATTTGGAATCCAATTCGCAGTCTTCATTTTGTGAACTTAATCGACGTATTTTAACCCTCAGTGACAAGTTGTTTAGTTCTACACCTTGCTGGTTTCTGTAATTATAAAAAAACGTTATAGATTGTTAGACAATAGGGTAAAGCGACTTAGGACATTAAGGGTTCGAGGTTTTGTATAACAACATGACAATTAGAAAAACATTTCTAAGACTAACTATACTTCAAATTAGTGCTTGTTCATGCAACATAAGACACCTATTGTTGGGTTAGTGGCCAACTATCTAAGATCCTTTAACTACACAGGAAACGATGGTAGTAAAGTCATTTTAATAGAAACATATATACATTCTCGTATTTTAATCCCCTCGGAGACAAAATATTGTTAATCACCTATTAGCAAGAATATTAGTGTTCTAATGTCATAATGGAACTTTGGTCACTGGTAGCTAACCCATCGCCCATTAGATTACACCCTAGTTCCTTATTCGCCTCCTAAGACATGCTTGAAAGAACGGCAGATAATTAACATTACTTTACGTCTCAGACTAGCACAGGCCTTCGTATATACAATCCTGTCAAATGTCTGTCTAACTGTCGACCTCCGTGGCGCGATTGGTTACCCACCCGAGCTAATCGTGAGGTCTCGGGTTCGATTCCCGGTGGAGGCAGAGTTAAGAACAAGACTTTTCTTCTGCTTTCCAGTCTGGTCGTTGATTATATATGTATTTATCTATATATATACATATATAATAAATATATATTTCTTAAATATACGTTAACTAGTATCCAAACGCAAGTCTTAAACATACCTAACAAGGTGCTAGTTCAATTATTTCAATACTGTCCTAAATACTTACTACTATCAACCCTAGTCTTATTAAACGACTACAAATAAGCGATACTACGGTGAGGGAAAACCATCGTGAGGACACCTACCTGTTAACCGAACAGGTAATAGACAGTACAGTCAACACGTGGGTTCGAGGTGTCCATAGAATTACTATCTCCACAATTGCGGAGATGGACACCTGAACCTCTGACTGCCCCGCAAGAGTTAATGGTCTTGAAGTCTTTCTTTATCTTATGAAAAGACTACAAATAAGCTTATATGGTACCAGGGTTCCAGTGCACGTAATCAGGCGTGGCTGCGGCGCGGTACTCCCGCACCAGCTCGTCCACGGTGGCACGGGACTCGTCGAACTCTTCCAGCGAGTCCTTGAACATGGGCTCCTTGCGGAACACTTCCAGGAATGCCTCGCGCTTGCGTAACTTGTCGTACTGCTGCAGACAGCGGTCGAACAGCTGCGGGGTACCAGGGACACATAGGGTTACATTACCGGGTTATATCACATACATGCCTATAACTAATGTTCTTGTTTATGTTCCCCAAATGTATGATTATGAAATATAGTGTATAAATTTTATGTATGAGTAAGTATTATATCTGTATTTGTAACGATGGTTATATTATAAATAAATTATTTTGTGTATGCTTGTTATTTATTATATGCAGCTTGTGACATTTTCCAAATCGGGTGCTGCCGGAGGACCATTTACGCAAGCTAGCTACATCGTATGCTGAGGCAGCACCTTTTCTCTGCATCAACGGTGTTCTTTGAATTGTTTTTTAATGTTTGTATTTTTGTATGTTAGTGAATAAAGTTTTTTCTTTCTATATATTCAAGAAATTATAAAGCCAAAGTGTAAGGTAGAGTTGGACGGGTTAGCCCGCACAGAAATTATACAGATCAATTTGGAGACATTCTTCTCTAAAGGGTGTGCGTGGTGAGAAGAATAGAAGAGCATGTATGAGAAGCTTAATTAGTACGAGTGAAGCAACAGGCGTTTGTTAGGATTGTTGCAGGTGGCGATTGAGTCTCTCCTTATCCCGTTGGGGACGTAAAGGCGTGAATGTATGTATGAACATACGCCTCTACTTCCCTAACTATATAAGCGAAGACTATCGATCGTCACATTCAACATTCAACAATTCTTTTTCCAAAATACAGTGCCTTTATATGGTGACATGGAACAACCACAAAATAACGAAAGAAGACTCAAAAATGTATACTATCAATCAATATCATTCGTCCACATTCGTAACCAGAATTATTTATGAACGTGAACTTTTTATAGCTGTTTCGTAACCAGTTGAATGAAACTTTTCTACCCATACTCACCGACGATATATTAGTATGGTTAGCCAGCAGTAGTCCTGACACTTTATGCGACGAATGCACGTGGGGCGACCTCCGAGACAGGGCCACTTGCACACTAGCCGGACCCCACGGAATGAACGAGGCCAGACGCCGCTCACGGATACGCTGCAGAGATTTGTGTACTTGGGACGGATCCACTTCGCCCTGAAAGGAAAGTGACATCGGTCATTTCATTCGTTCAGTCGGTTGGTCAATAAGTTCAACACCCTGTTCCTACTTGTATTCAATAATAAAATTAGGATGAATAAAGAAGGCAATTTTTATGTAACTTTAATTTTTATGTAATTTTTTCTCTTCTCTTCAAAATAGGATATGACATGCGATTTCTATGTAGCCATTAATAACCTCTACAACTGACTTTCTTTAAGTGTACTTACTTAAACTTTCGTTTAAGTGTCCAACGGTCAGTTGGACACTTAAACCTACTTACTAATATAAGTTAAGGGTATTGCATTCCAAAAATAAATTCACGAACTGTCAAAAATCCGAAATTTCTAGCGCAGCGGCGCTGAGTACCGTGCGAGTAAGTGCTGTTTTTAGCGGCCGGACAGAATATTAAATAAATAAAACGTACATTATCTATCTAGCATAAAATAAACATTGTGATTCGACAATCCAGACCGACTTCTTAGCAGATATTCTCTGTCGAACGTGACAGATAGTTTTGATCATGACGACGCGCCGCCTACGAATAAGTACCAGGGGCGCAGACTTTTAAAGGCGGGCTGTCGTTCGAAAGATGTAAATGTCTCGATTTCCATACAGATTTCTTTTGAACCTGATAAACTACTATTATACTGTCAATTATTAGCTTGTGTTATGTAATGTCAATAATGTTTTGGCTGAAATATTGAGTAAGTATTTGAATCGCGCTATCGCGTAGTTGTGATCGTAAATAATAGGATTTTACGGTTGTGATTTATACACTGGTTCTCGTTCTATCACCGAAGTTAAGCACAACGGAGGCGTGGGAAGTAATTGGATGGGTAACCATTTAAATTATTCATGTGCTGTTGTTTTAGTGAGGGAGCTTGGTTTGGTTATGTAAGGACTTAGTAAATCATCTATTGGCTATTGATAATCAGGTAACGATTGGGATTCGACTCTACATCTGACTACCGCGAAAGGGATGTGAATGCATATTTTGTATATAGGTTTTTTGTATTCGTCTGTCGGGTAACGACACGACGCGACGTAGCCATATCAATCGAGATCGGCGGCAGCGACGTAATGTGAGCACAGTATTTTGTACCTATTCAGAATTATAAAACTATAAACAGAGATCCCGCGCACTCGTAGATAGTTTTCAGTTACTTTAGTAACTACGATTTAATTATAAGCATTTTGTCACGATGATGTGTATTCTCGGCATACTCAAAACACATACACCTGACCTGACAAAGCGTACCTACCTACTTTATTATTTGTTAATTTGATATAGTAACAGTCTGGCGTATGAAAGTGGTAAGATGATTATTAGCTCTCAGAAACTGTAACTGTCAGATATTTTTTTACGTTTTACGTTTCAGCTGCTGTAAAATAATAATAATAAATCGTAATAATTAAAAGCAATACCTTGGATATAAGAATGCTATAATAGCTACTTTTACGTTTTGACATATAAAACAGAAACTAATAATTGGTTGTGTAAAAGTGGTTTGTTAGACTCAAGAGAAATCTGTTTGGGAATCTAGAATTTCTTACATGTGTTTTTATTTGTTATCGAACTTAGTGGATTTACATAACATTTAGTACTTGATATTATAACATATCAAATCATTCTTTATAGCGGTTTGTTTTAAATACTATGAATACATTTGATATCATTTCTAAATAGTATGCGTCAAGTTAGTTTACTATGTTCTCACAGATACCTTCCACCTTATTCTAAAACAAAATCGATGTTTTGTTATAGAAACAAGTCCGTGTAAAAGCAGCCCCCTTGTTTATCTCTGGGATAAATACTTTTGAGGTTACCTTTCTGTTTTAGTAGTGGCCAAGTATGTTTTTATATCTAAAATAAGTTAAAATCAAAGCTAATATAAGTCAATATCAAATCAGTATGATGAATTAGATTTCTTGCAGATAAATTGTTGTTATTTCATTAGTAAATTCTTATGCTATGAGTGACGAAGCATTTTTCTATAAATATCGATTCACAAAGCAATGCGGCGGGATAATAGGGGATATTTTATGTAATGTTATTTATGTTTGCGATAAAAACAGGTTCCACACTACGATAGTTTCAAAAACACTGAAATAAATCACGTCAAACTTGATATAACAAAATCATAACAAACTTTACTGTCATGGCGGATGCACGTTCCGTGTATCAATTGAATTGTAAACGAAACAAACACTTATAAATTATAAACAGGTTATTCAACAACTTATTATTTATTAATATATATTAAAAACATTGTAGTCATAAATATATAAAAGTAATCAATATTTAAATAATTAATCACTTGTGGTAAATAATTGTAATTTTATAGTAACAATAAGAAATAGTGTATTTGAACGTACTTGAGTGAGTACTCTAACCCGACCTCATGTAGGAGTCTGTGAGCCTAGTACTGCGCTTGTATTTTCGTATGGTTTTCAGCTTCAAAAGAACTTCGAAAAATATAATTTCTTCGATTTATGCGTAGTTTGACGAGGCAAACAAATACCTACAGACTACTGAGCAAAATTTTGGGCAGCAGGATATGTATAATAAATATGTTTTTTTGGTGCGACCTCCAACTCCGTTATGAGAGCCTAGTGATCGAATTCGGATTTCGATAGCAATTTGTCTCTAAAAAATTGCTCCGCGGTCTACCCTTCTTGAGAGAGATAAGTCTGAGTCGTAAAAAAATCGAAATCTAACCAACTCCCGTTCTTTCCGTATATCTGTCCGGCACCGGTATAACCTATTCTGCAGTTCGCCAAATACTCAAATTCAAGTTGCCAAAGAGCATCCCAAATGTATATTTATGATTTCGAGCATCACAAATGCATACTTAACCTCTGACTACCCTGAATTCGGTCACGGTCGTAATGCATAATATACAGGGTGGCGCATTCAAAACGGTCAGTATGGGAAAGTCTGAAACTATAAGACATACGAAGATTTGTTCTTAGGAACCATGTCACCGATTTTGATAAAAATAAAAACTGCATTCATACTTTCTTTGAAAAAATAACTGTATCCTGTACGGGAATCGAACCCGGTAGCTTTGAAAAAATAAACTTGCGTTTTTCAGATTTTATATTTAAATATGGATTGCGTAGGTCTTAAGCTGTAAATGTCTCTATGAAACATGATGTCCAAAATGAATAAAATGCATTGTTTTGGCATACTTTAGTTTATCATAGTAGTTACAATACTCAACAAGTTCAGACATGTAAAATTGTCTCTATGGCTGTTTGTAGTTTTGTACCAATCTACTTGTTACATACACCATATCATGTGGCATTAGCATTGCATTATTCCTTTAAGGAGGTTTTGTTATCTACAGTAATCAAACACTAACAATCTATTGAAAAGTCCACTTAAAGTGACGTGTTAAACCATATTTGAATTTTTTTTGTGGGGTTACGTTAAGAATGAATTTTACAAAACAAGCTATGACACCATTGAAGACCTAAAAGTAGCAATAGAGTCAAGCTTAACGCAAATTCACGACATAAAAATATAAAATTCAATAGTAAGGTCGTTACCTAAACGTGTTGAATATTGTATTGAAAACGACGGTGGTCACTTAGAACACCTATTATGATAAACTAAAGTATGCCAAAACAATGCATTTTATTCATTTGCGACATCATGTTTCATAGAGACATTTACAGCTTAAGACCTACAGAATCGATATTTAAAAAGAAAAAGTGAAAAGGGCAAGTTTATTTTTTCAAAGCAACCGGGTTCGATTCCCGAACTGGATACAGTTGTTTTTTCAAAGAAAGTATGAATGCAGTTATTATTTTTATCAAAATCGGTGACATGGTTCCTAAGAACAAATCTTCGTATCTCTTATAGTTTTAGACTTCCCCATACTGACCGTTTTGAATGCGCCACCCTGTATAGTAATGTATATATAATTATGTATATGTGTGTGTGTGCATATATATATAGCATAAATAACCTATCCTGGGGTTCACTAATTGCTGCCTACCTACTGTGAAGAAAGCTGAAGTGATGTCAGAATGTATCATGTATGTATTCTCAACTTCTTGTCATAATATCCGAAACATCAAGCGGTAAATCAAAATTATTTACATTCATTATCATGATTTTTTCATATCATGTCTGATATGTACAGTCAGCACCAAAAGTCGATGAACAGAATCAACTTAACAAAACACCTGTTCACAATAAAATGCCATAAGTTATAGTCGCAACTAGGAAACAAAATAGCCTGTACACCAGGTTATTCAGGTGGTGTACAGGCTATTTTGTTTCCTAGTTGCGACTATAACTTATGGCATTTTATTGTGAACAGGTGTTTTGTTAAGTTGATTCTGTTCATCGACTTTTGGTGCTGACTGTACCTGTCATAGTCATAAATGACGCGAGAATAAATTTATATCAAATATGGCGTCGCATCAAGTAAAATACTTCTTAAAATATACATGTAGAATAAATCAACTTTAGCAGTTCACTTCGAAAGAAAAAAATCGCTTGTAATATAATAAGCAATAACCTCAAACACCAAAGTGATTACACATTGTTTTCCAAATTTCACTTATTGAACTAAGAAAGAACTGATCTCGTGTGATTATCTAGCGGTTTAGCTGTCATCGCCAACAAAATGGACGTACTCTCACGCTGGCATTCGCCAAAGACTGTTCGCGATCTATTGAAACTAGCGACTCGCGGCGCACGCGTAAACTGTCCATATAAAAATGTATGAAAAAGACGGCGGTCCAAAATTGGGCGTTTTATACTTACGAAAACTGCAGTATTATGAATAAAACAGGACCTAATATGTTTTTAGTCAAATTATTTAGTATTTAGAGAACCCATTATTGTATATTTTGATTTCAGATCTTACTCCGTGACAAAATAAACGAAAAAATACAAAATCCTGTTTGCGCCATTTTTCTGATTTTTTATCAACTTTATGCGTTTATATTTACGTAATTATTGATATTTAACTCTTGAAACTACTTCAGTCATCAATTTCAGTCTTTCATTATGCTACCTTGAAAGTATGATAGGTGTCAGTAAGTTCTAAATAGGTTTAAACTGAAAAATGAAAACACTCGTTTCGCTCATTTCCGCGAACAATACCCTTAATGGTCGTTATGTCTCCCGTAAAGATAGCTAAACTTATTTCTATATTTTATTTTCGTTGTAGAAACGGACTTTGAATTAACGGCATATTTTGAGCGATAGAGAACCTATCACCAATATTCTATATCAATGCAATCATGTCGCTGACAGTTGTCCAAAAAGATCTTCTTTGAATGAATCTTTGAGGCTCTCTCCTGATGATAAAGATGTAGCCGTTACCTGTATGATGTTGAGTATGGAGATGTAGCAGTGCTGGTTGGCGCGGTCGGGGCTGAGCGACACCATCATGTTCTTGGGCTGCAGCAGCCGCTGCATCACGTCCAGCACCGTCGTCTTGCGGATCTTTGGAGCCTAGAGCAAATGTTATATAAATTTTTAGTATAACTGGGAAGATAAAAAAGTAATCTAGTTAGTTTTTAATGCATTATTACTATAATTTGAGTCATCAATCAGCCTATGTCAGTTCACTGCTGGACGTAGGCCTCGCCAAGGTAACGCCACAAAACACTTATTATAATTTGAGTATTTCACATTAATACCTTTAATTGTTATTATAATCAAATTATTATAATAAAAGTTGCCTTCTTGTCTTGACATATTAGTAGCGTTGAGTTTGTCAACCTCTTTTGCTGTTATTATTTGCCTCTTTGTGGTTCTGACATAATAGTGGCGTTGAGTTTGTCAAACTGTTTTGCTGTTTTTACTGTTAACATATTTCGTTTGTTTTTATACATTATATTTTCATCATATTAGGAGAAACCATGTGTTTATACGTAAATGGTACCGACCGTGGTGACCTCGTGGTCGGCGGAGAGCGGCGTGTACCCTGTCATGAGGAAGTGCAGCCGCGGCGTCGGGATCAGCGGCGCCACCAGGCTGATCAGGTCGTTGTTCATGTACGACGGGTACCTACACAACAAATAAAGAATAAGACGAATTGTAGAATTAAGATTAAAACAAACTTGTAATACAATAATAAGTTGTAATACATAATGGCATATTAATCTAGTATTAACTTATTGTCTTGTGTCTTTCTCAAGGCGGGTGTACGTAGCGTGAATAACAGAAGAGCATGTCGTCAGTGCGTATTCAAAATCCGATATGTGATAAAAGACAACTTTTCAGGAGGCACAAAAAACTGTTTATTTTTTATTTGTTAAAGCGCGCAATTTTGGGAATATCACAAATCGGGTTTCACAGGGCGTATCAGGGTTTAGCGAGTAAATTGATGTAAAAAGTAAAAAAAACGTAAAAAAGCACATATCGGTTTTTGAATGCGCACAGACGATGTATAATAATATGCATGTATGAGAAGGTTTTTAGGTTAGAATAAAGCAAAACAGATTTGTCAGGATCATTCTAGGTGGCGATCGATAGTGTCTGCCTATCCCGTTGGGGACGTAGACACTTGAATATATGTATGCCTCGAAACAGTCTGGAACTTTATATGTATCCTTGTTCTTCCACAAATGTAGCTTCTTTCTAACAAAGCTATAATTTCCCACTAAACTTGTTGGATGCGACTTAGAAACTAGGAGTCAATAAAATTCTAACTGGGCTAGATATCTTTCACAAATATTCCATAATAACTTAATCATAACTATGATATATGTGGCTGAAGAAATATTTATTGATATATCCCCAACAACATATATATGCCATGAAGAAAGGCAAAATTACCATTCCAATGACACTTCTGACTACTAAGTAACTTATATTCCATAATAATATTCTATCAGACTCACAAATAATTTTATACCACTCAATAGTATCATACATTACTTCAAATACAACATTCTTCTGACGTGTGTACGTAGCGTGAAGAATAGCAGAGCATGTATATGCATGTATGAGAAGGTTAATGGGTATGAGTTAGGTAAGAGAGATTTTTCATGATCGTTCCAGGTGGCAATCAATATTCTCTGCCTCTCTCCTTGGGGACGTAGAGACGTGAATATATGTATGTATTACCTTAAAGTGGCCGTAGTAGCGCTCATAATAGTCGACACAAGGGTATTAATCTGTGCAAAAGAAGGGTTCTGTATATGCAGTCTGTCAGTCGCTATGCGGTTCAACGCTGTGTTGTCTAACACCATGACACAGTCTGCGCTCTCCGTTAACCGCTTCAATGTTAGGAGAGAGTTGTATGGTTGTACCACTACGTCACTGGAAGAAGAACAGTTATTTATAAGTTTATATGGTGTAACTTTACACTGTGTCATATTAAATTTAATGTTTATTAGATGCTTGATAGTAAGAATGATTGTGTTTTCTTAGTTCTGCATTCTGTTAATATACCTTTAATAATTAAATTACCTTTTTAGGTATGAATAATAACCAAATAACGACAAATGTGTGCACAAGTATTAACCCTTGCGTGGTAGTGAGAAGTTCAAGTTTCGGTCTCTGCCATTGTGAAGGTAGTAATACAATGGCCACCTTAAACCCACATGTTGAACACATAGTCAGTTTTCAATGTGACAGGTACATAACAAATCTACACAATTTATTTGAAACTAAACAATATCATTAAAAAACACATCTTATCATTTGTATTAGTACTTTATTGAAAAATTGTAACTAACCTGATTTCATCCAAATTAGGGAAGACACTGTATGTTTGAACCAATTTCTTTGGGAACCTGTCTGAGAGATGCTCCAGTATATAGGAACCCATTCCAGAGCCTGTGCCACCAGCGATTGAGTGACAAAGGACAAAACCCTGTAAATAAATAAATATGGTACTCACACATAAGAATAAAATTTGTGAAATGAACTAATGATAAATAACCCCAAATAAGTGTATAGAATAAAAGGTTATGAAGTGCTGTTTTATTTACATTAGATTTTTATTTACATTTATTACCTTAGAGCATTTGTGATGGTTTTTAGCACCAGACTACTGCAGTGCAAAAAAATGCTAAGAAAACCCTACTTTGACACTTCTTAATGCAAGTGAGAAATCATTAAGTTATTCAAGCAAGAGTTTTAAAACCATCAATCGATCAGCCTATAATAATCCATTGCTGGATCTAGATCTCACAGAGTATGGAACAAAACAGTAAAACATATACTTATTATTTATTAGTAGAAATGTAACACCATGACAGGGTCACATTAGAAGTTCCTATAACCGTTGAGTGTGTATGTGGAGTTGCATGAGTGTTAATGTAGCGAAAGTAGTTTGTCAGGACCAGGACAATGAGGGATGCTTGGTCTCTGCCTACCCCTCAACAGAGAATCAGGTGTGATGTGTATGTATGCTATTACGTCAATCAAAGCACAATGTATATGTAACACCATACTCACTTCAAGGTTATCACTGCCATCTGCTTCCCGGTTGATGATGTCAAAGATTTCCTCATTCAGTTTCTCCCCCTGTGCAAACCCTGAGGCCCAGTTGTTTCCGGCACCACCACCATGCTTAGACAGGTACACATTCTCTGGATTGTACAGCTGTAACATTGTTTATTAGTGAAGGTGAAAAATTATATTTAAATTTATTATTGACAAGGATAATGTAAAAATTGGCATTGCGTCTATTGGCATTTTATTTACTATGTGAGCCCAGGTTGTATCATGTTAAATTAATAAAGATATTCTTAAGTATTCCCGCGACCACGGCCTATGCAACTGGGTCGAAACGTCGGGTGAAATAAAGGTATTTATATCTTTATTAAATTATTGTGATACAACCGTTATGCATGAATAAAATGAGTATAAATCATGAGTTTTAAAAAATAACTATTGTGTGTATTACCTAAGAGGAATAACTTTACAATTAGAATGGAATTACTATACTAAGAAAACTTAGGACTCAATCTAGACTCTAACACAAAATTTCAGGAAAAGCTGCACACATATACTACACACCCATAGATGCCCATAAAGGCACACATAATCGGGACAAATGGGGATCCGTGATCTCTGCCTACCCCTCTACAGGATATCAGGTGTGATGTGTATGTATGTATACTGTTATGAAAGGTATATACTGAGATCATAATTACCTTAGCATAGGGCGAGTTCATAATAGTGTGTATGACACGAGGTTCCAAGTCCAATAACACAGCCCTGGGAATATAATGGTCATCGTCTGCTTGGTAAAAGAACACGTCTTTCCTATCTGAACCAGCTGATGCATATTCTTCCAAGATACCTTCTGGCGATATACCATGCTCCACACATAGTTGCTTCCAGAATTCAAAGCCAACTGGAAATATATGATCACAATTTTATGTGCAAATCTTATATATGTTCATTAGGTAGACAAACCCTAGGACACAAATTGTTTTTAGTCTTTACCATCAGGATTTGTATGATTTTAATGGAATACAGAGGATATGTTTAGTGACATTGTTGATTACACAAATCTCCTGACTAACTAGAAAAGGAACTGTTGAATAGAGTATGTATGTAAACATAAATACAACTAAAAATTTCGCCGTTACCTATACCTTAATACTTAGAGTAAAGCTCTAGTTCTAAGGTGAAATAGATTTATGATAACAAATACAATAAACAACAGTTAGTGATAAATAATATCTTGATTGGGTAAGCAAAGAATGATAGTAAAATCTTAAAATTATCCGTGATAAAGAATCATTAATATAAGGAATAATCGATCATAAATTGAGAATGTGTATGAATACATTAAAACCAGTATAGAAATATGAAATGAACCATGACAAAGACGAAAATAACTTACTCTGATTACCACATTGGCCAAGCTGCAGTGTTATCATTTCACTCGGCATTTTGACTAAATGTTAATACACGTTTTAGACAATAATTCTTATTTGATTTAATTAAAATAGAGTTTTATATCACTTAAATCCTTTTGGAATAAATTTTCTTTGCCGCTTTTTGAATTCACGAATGTTTACGGAGCTTGTTTCACACTTCATTCAAAATTAGAAAATAATTTTTACTACAATACTGGTTCATGATTTGCTGATACATTTCCTTCGTTGTAAACAACCAATCGGCGCTAAGCAATCATAAAACTTGCAAAAAGCAACCTATGGCTTAACAGTACGTCGTAGTGATGGGCAACAGTACATAATAAAAGATGTACTAAATAAATACTAAGCTATACCTGCCGGGAAACGGGCGGGCGTAAATGTTATTTTTATGTTGTTTGTGTCCTCTGTTAGCTAGGAAGTAAAAAAATACTAGTTTACTGCTATTTTTCTCGGCATTCGTTGGAAGTGACTAAGAGACTTGGGCTAAATGGTATACATTGGGTGATGGGCTAGCAATCGAATACTATTTGCATGACAAACTCCAATATTCATGCTAAAAACTGACCTAGGAGGTTTTTGAGGTTGCTTCCACACTGAAACGGATTGAAGGACGTTAATGTAAATGAAGTGTTTTGTTATGTATGACAGTTTTATTTCATATGTAATGCGTACTAGCCAACATCTCATTTCTTTTATTACTTATGTATAAAACTAACTTATAATAAATAAAATTATAATGATAAATACTTAGCAGGGCAGTTGAATAATGTTGTGTGCACTTTAGGATTGATATTCAAAAAGATCGTGACCCTCGCCAATGTTAACAATGAACAAACGTATATTATAATAGTGCAAGATAATTATTATTGCGGTCTTTATATTATATATTTTTTGTTATAAATGCGTATTCCTCATAAGGAGTATGGGAATTATGTGTATGTATGTTATGATGGAGATCAAATTGAGAATTATTTTTTAATGAAAATAATGCTATTTTCAAAGTCCATGAAACAATTTTTTGTTAGTTTGATTCACGAATCACGATATATGACGACAGTATACTCGTAAAAACAATCAACTTTTTTACTGGCTACTTAGATTAGATTCATCCCTAGAGATCCCGCCACATACGGTGGCAGTAGCCAAACTTGGAACTAAATTTGACGTTACCGCCATTGCGTGTTATTTTGTATGAAAGGTAAATTTAGTATTACCAGCGTTATGTTTTTTGCCCACTCTTTGTAATTTTTATGTTTGTTAAGGGTGATTATAATAAATTGATTTCCGGAGTTTCTTGTTAGTTCTTCTCCAAGCTAGGGTCTCCGCTGATCTAACCTCGGTAAAAAATATGTAAAGACAATGCTCAGTGCCATGTTTGAAATAATAGTTTTAAGAGATTCGCGATTTATACTCATGATATAAGATATAAGGGTGTGTATAAGATTGATTGCAGCTGTGGGAAATCCTACGTCGAACACACTAAACGGTCTATTGCGGACAGAGTGAAGGAACACATAATATATGTAATATATAATAAGAAGGATAAGTCCCGTTAATTATTAATCATGTTTGAAATAGTTTAATAAACATATTTTGACTTTGATATATTAATTTGTTTTATTTGAGTTTATAGCTCTGCAACCAAAGACCGTTACAAATGAAACCTATAATTTATCGAGCCGTATGGCACAGTGAGTGCTAGTTTTGGCGTGTTTACTGGTAACACTGAATTACGCGACTGTGGCGACGCCTCCAACTGCCACCGTATGTGGCGGGATCTCTACCTTAGTAGTAGAGTTTTTTTTTTAGTAGAGATCCCGCCACATAAATTGGCAGTAGCCAAACTTGGAACTAAATTTGACGTTTCCACCATTGCGTGTTATTTTGTATGAAAGGTAAATTTAGTATTACCAGCGTTGTGTTTTTTGCCCACTCTTTGTAATTTTTATGTTTGTTAAGGGTGATTATAAGAAATTGATTTCCGGAGTTCCTTGTTAGTTCTTCTCCAAGCTAGGGTCTCCGCTGATCTAACCTCGGTAAAAAATATGTAAAGACAATGCTCAGTGCCATGTTTGAAATAGTTTTTTTAATTTATACTTAGATCATAAGATAACTTTCAAAGAGAGCTTGTGATATTTATAATTTTGAATATATTATGGCAGATGGAGGCGTCGCCGCAGTTACATAATTCACTGTTGCCAGTAAACACGCCAAAACTAGCAAACACTGTGCCATACGGCTCTATACATTATAGGTTTCATTTGTAACGGTCTTTGGTTGCAGAGCTATAAACTCAAATAAAACAAATTAATATATCAAAGTCAAAATATTTTTATTCAAAATAGGCCCCATCACAAGCTCTTATTGAAAGTTATCTTATGATCTAAGGATAACAACAATAAAGATTATTATTTTTATAATTAACAAACATAAAGAGAGCTTGTGATAGGGCCTATTTTAAATAAACATATTTTGACTTTGATATATTAATTTGTTTTATTTGAGTTTATAGCTCTGCAACCAAAGACCGTTACAAATGAAACCTATAATGTATCGAGCCGTATGGCACAGTGAGTGCTAGTTTTGGCGTGTTTACCGGTAACACTGAATTACGCGACTGTGGCGACGCCCCCAACTGCCAATTTATATGGCGGGATCTCTATGTAGTTGATTGTAGACAGTTGTAGACGTGCCTGTCGTACGAGGAATTAAGTTATTGTTAAACGATTTATATTTATGAATGATAACTAATTAATTATGTGTAATAGAGGTTTATAAGTGATAATGTTCTAAGATTTGTGTGCGTGACTTAAAAAAGGCTATCATTCACTTCAAGGTAAGATAAAGTAAAGCAGCCTGAGACTTGGTGGCCTTCGAACTTATTTCTCAACTTTGTTCCTCTGCCTACGATACGCAAATTAAATGTTTAACTTTGCCATCGTGGGTGTCTCACTTTCGAAATGCAAGGTTCATTAATGATTAATACCCAACATAGATTAGGACACCCAACTTCCTTAATTCAAATTACCATACATAGTTATTGTTTGCATAAATTATGTATGCTTCCGAAACTTAATTGCGATTGCTTTTTAATGTTATTCTACACACGATACGCTTTGAGTTTCCTTATGTGCGGTACGACACTTTTACATTTTTATTAGATTCTATCAATTAATTACAGTAAAGTATATCTTACAAAACTTCTGTGTAAAAATGATAATGTTCTAAGTATAGGACTTTACCACAGGTGGATAAAGGAATATTTTTAGCTTACACACTTGCTCACTCTCATTCATAATTAAAATACAAAATATATTGTCTTGATTGCTAAGGCCTTTGGTGTTAAGTGGGTTTTCAATAATAAACATGTCTTTCAAACTCAATTTATTAGGACTGTTTGAAGGAATTTCTTGTATATTTAATAACCATAGACAGATAGATAGTAGCGACTTCTATATACTAAGTACTTGTATAGAATCTAATTACAATACCTATAGAACTACTAATACACCGTGAATTAAAAGCGAAAATGTTATAATGTAAATTAGTGTCTATAAGTAAAATTTTAATATAAATACAAATAGATTCACATACTTCAAAGGGTAGAGAGAACCTCAGAGGCACAAAAATATCTCCTCAGTAAATTTTAGCATCAATATTGGGATTGAATGTGCTATAATATTGCATCTAAATACACCAAGTCCCTTAGAAGCATTCTGCAACATTCTGGGAAGAATAGAAAATTATGATATAGTAAATAATAGTATTTAAAGACTTTATAAATAAGATATTAATATTATATTCTTTAATTACAGACCTACCAGTATTATAAAAAGGAATCATGCCGAGGAAGTTGTTGAAATTCTTAATAGTGTTTGATAACACTTCCCTCTTGTACTTTCCGGGACAGTTTCTTGCCGGGAAAGTGCTGATGGAACTCCAGGATGACACACCAGTCTTAGGTATGTACCTATACACACATCTTTAAACTTAGGTGGGGTGGACAGATAATTAACTGCCTGAGAATCATTAATTTATTAATTGTTGCTTGACATGAAGTCCCTTCTTATGACATGCCAGGAAAAAAATAACTTTGCAATGCTTTCTCTTAACCAAACAAATCAAAAATATCTGTACATGACAACAACAACTTTTTGCAACAACAAACTTGACATTTAATCAAAGTTCTGTTACAACATACTTGTGTAATATCAGCAACAAGTTGTACACACTGTTGAGACAATGTTTAAGTGCAAATTCAACTTACATAATTATCCTATGCAGCTGGGACTGCAGTATGTAGCTATTGGCTTACTGGTATGTCATAAGAGGTGACTATAGAACTAGGGGTCTTAGGTACATTTATGGTAATGTGACCGCAGTTGCATGGTTCCGTGGGACGTACAAAAAATGCTTACTAGCTACCATTCTTCCCGGAATGTTGGAGAAGGCGACTAAGGGACTAGTGGTAAATCAATTGGGTGATTGCTAGTAACCTGTCACCGATGTTCCATATGACATCAGAACCCGAATATTAATTCTAAAAAGTGATATACTAAATCTCTGAGGTTCTGTCCACCTCAAAAGGTATTGAAGGATGTGAATGTATATGTATGTCTGAACATGGATGAAGCTACTTCCTATGAGTGTGTTAAAGTATGTAGTTGTGTGATTTATTGTCTAATGAAGATGGACTCCTACCTCCGACTACCTCACAAGGAATATGGGCCCTGAATGTATATTTTATGTATGTTCCAGGTCTACATTTCCATGTAGTGGGCGAGGGAGTGGTGAGGGTTGGTTCAGGGAGGAACGAAAGGCTGTTTGACAAGGAGAACTACATTGACTTCCGGATGAGGCTGCTCGGTGAACCAGGTTAGTAATAATAATCTTTAGTTTATTCTTCTTTGGCTTGAGGCCGTGAGGCACTTTAGTTTATTACAACTCATAAACTTTTATATCTTAGGGTAACAATCAGTACAGTTTCCTATTTCTAACATCATCATAGTCACCCTAAGAATATCAATGATTGAGGAATTGATATAGAGTATTTATGAAAGATTGCTAGCATATCTACTAATTAATTTGGGCCTTAGTTGCTATTTACACACTGGGAAGAAAGAAATAAGCTTAAAGTGAAAGAAGAATTGTTAGCATTCTAGGTATTTAGGTTCTACACTAAGACTAGACTAAAATAATAATCTATATAGTCTAAAAATAGACTATTTCGTGATGGACTAGCAAACAGAGATTGGCATTCCATATTAATAAAGTTACAATTTATCTGATATAATAAGAGTCAAGAATTTGATTAGAAAGTAAAACACTATTTGTAACAGAATCCATTAAAATAGTTGTCAACATGCAACAAAATACATGCTTGGCTACATAACACTTTAACACAATAACAAATGCATTTATAATGTAAAATTTACACACTAACAAGAGTATAATTGTTTCCTCTTTATAATGCTAGGTTCTATAATAAGTTAAAGAATAAACACACATGACATTGAATGTATTTGATTACAGCACATTGTTAACAATACTTCAAGGTGCTAATTGGTTTGTTGGTGATGCATGTGTATATAAATACTTATTTGTTATAGAAATGTGTTGTTATAGATATTGTAATATTCATAATTTGACATAGCTCAGTTGTTAGGGGCTTGAATTTGTATCAGTGGGTACAGGGTTCATATCCCGCTTGAACAAGTAAAATGAAGCTTAATGAATTTCTATGTACATTTTCGTAATAAAAATACAATTACGAAATGCGTCGAATACTATGGTGAGGGAAACATCGTGAGGAAAACTACCTGTTGTAGTTAGTGCTTGTAAATGGCGACATGGCTTTCCACCTGTCACATTGACTATATACACATTGAATACTACTGTTTGTCTTTTGTAATATTCATAATAATGTATTATTACGAATTGATTGCAAAAACTTATGCAATTTATTGTAACGTTTGCTCAATATCTGTGAATGGCGAAAATAATATATCTTATCTTTGAATGCATAAAATAATGCTGAAATCACCATGTGTTGTGATATTTAAAATTCTAGTAATATTACAAATTCGAGTATGTAGTGCTTGTTTATCTACCTACTTCAATTTGCATCATGCTTAATGCAACCACAACCCTGGTAGTTATGTTACCAAGGTTACCATTTCCCACTTCACATTGGATGAAATCATTGATTTTATATTACTAAGATTCTCAATTATTATTCATTTTACAAGAAATCGTGACTCATCCATCAGAAGCCTATAGGCTATTCGCGTTAAGAAAATAGGGACGTTATGATATTCAGTGGTTAAACTGGCCAATGAGACGTGAGTAAATGACAAAACAAGTCACATTGACCAATTGCAGATAACCGTTGTCACGTCTCATTGGTCAAATCGTGGGGACATTATGACGTCACTATTTTCTTAATACGAACATACTATAAGTTCGAATCCTGGCTATGATTTGTACTAATGAATGAAATTTAACAATACGTGTATGTTTTTTATTTTTGTTATTTTTTTATTAGGTTTAACATCGTTAGTGTGTATACACAAGTCGTGAAGCATATGTTATATTTAAACCTTCCTCTTTGCTTTATTCCCAGGTCACGGACCCTCAGTCTTGTCCCCCGGTATCCACAGCTTCCCGTTCAAGCTGGGCCTACCAATGGGGTTGCCCTCCACCTTCCTGGGAACTCACGGCTGGGTCCAGTACTTCTGCAAGGCAGCGCTCAGGGAACCCAATGGCTTAACTCACAAGAATCAGCAAGTGTTCATTGTGATGAATCCGGTTGACTTGACTCTGGAGCCTTCCGTTTTGTCGGTAAGTGTAGGATAAGTAAAAGGTTTTAGTTGTGTTGTAGCAACGGTTCTCATTAGGTCATCTAAGTAAGAATTCGGCGTAGCTTAGTCGTTTGGTGATTGAATCTGAATTAGTTGGTGCAGAGTTCAAACCTCGGTCCTTGGAATTTTCGTTTTTTATGTCCCCAATGGGATATGCAGAGACTATCAATCACCACCTGGAAACGATCCTGAAAAATTAAATCATTCACACTCTCTCTTGCATCACTCACACCCATTAACCTTCTCATACATGATCTTCACACTACGTACACTCAATAAAATACATTTACGAAATGCACTGACTACTACGTTGAAGGAAAACATCGTTAGGAAACCTACTTGTTCTTAGAACAGGTAATGGTCAGTGTTAGTAGATGACGACACGGCTTGATAGGTTCACATTGAGTACCTACTGACTACCTGGTCAACACGCGGGTACGATATGACCATAGAATACCACGGATGGACACCCGAACCTCGGACTACTATGCTCCTTAGGGCTCCTAAGTGACAGCGACTGGAGATCGTAATTATGCATGGTGTTATTATCGACCCTAGCATTTATCAATCGTGACTGCTCGTGCCAAGAACCGTGGCGGATACTATAACATCAAAATTTTGACGTTTGACGACCTCCGTGGCGCGATCGGTTAGACACCTGAACGCTAATCGTGGGGTCCCGGGTTCGATTCCCGGTGGAGGCAGAGTTGAGAACAACGCTTTTCTACTGCTTTTCAGTCTGGTTGTTGATTATATATGTATTTATCTATGTATAATATATATACATTTCTTAAATATACGTTGACTAGTACTCTTAACACAAGTCTTAAATGTACTTACCAAGGGGTTTGTTCAATTGGTGTAATAATGTCCAAATATTATTATTATTATTATGTATGTGATGCCTCGTGTTATTATCGAGCCCCACCTTTTTATCAGCCATGACTGCTCGTGCCAAGAAGCCTAGTGGATACTATAACAAAGATACTAGAACAAAAATCTCTCCTTACAGCAAGAGTTAGAATGCAGTGTGGAGCACGAGATAGGCGTGGGCTGCATGGGCGGCGGAGTGATCGCGTGCCACGTGGCCCTCGACAGGGGCGCCTACATCCCTGGCGAGAGCATCGAGGTGGCCGTGCACATGGAGAACCGGTCCAAGGTCACCATCAAGGGCAGCCGGGTGGCTTTGACTGAGGTAAAAGCATACATACATACACATAACTGATTCCCTGTAGAGGGCAGAGATCACGGAACCCCATTTGTCCCGATCCTGACAGACCACTTTCGCTTCATTGACACTCATACATCTTTTCATACATACTCGGTGGTTACTCCTGTCACACTTTTTCAATTTAACGTCTATTATGAATGTCTCAGCATATGTGCAATTGTAGATACAAAAATACTACTACTCTTTATATACAGGGTGGCGCATTCAAAACGGTCAGTATGGGAAAGTCTGAAACTATAAGAGATACGAAGATTTGTTCTTAGGAACCATGTCACCGATTTTGATAAAAATAAAAACTGCATTCATACTTTCTTTGAAAAAACAACTGTATCCAGTACGGGAATCAAACCCGGTTGCTTTGAAAAAATAAATTGGCTCTTTTTTTTTTTTTTTTTAAATATCGATTGTGTAGGTCTTAAGCTGTAAATGTCTATATGAAACATGGTGTCGAAAATGAATAAAATGCATTGTTTTGGCATACTTTAATTTATCATAGTAGGTTTTCTAAGTGACCACCGTTGTTTTCCATACAATATTCAACACGTTTAGGTAACGTTTTACTATTGAATTTTGTATTTTCATGTGGTGAATTTTCGTTACAATTGACTTTATTGCTACTTTTAGGTCTTCAATGGTGTCATAGCTTGATTTGTAACATTCATCCTTAACGTAATCCCACAATAAATTTTCTAATATGGTTTAACACGTCACTTTAAGTACACTTTTCAGTAGATTGTTAGTTTTTGATTACTGTAGATAACAAAACCTCCTTAAAGGATAAATGCAATGCTAATGCCACATGATATGGTGTATGTAACAAGTAGGGAAGTACAAAACTACAAACAGCCATAGAGACAATTTTACATGTCTATTGAATATTGTTACGGTGTGTGTAAACTACTATGATAAAATAAAGTATGCAAAAACAATGCATTTTATTCATTTTCGACACCATGTTTCATAGAGATATTTACAGCTTAAGACCTACACAATCGGTATTTAAAAAGATAATGTGAAAAGAACCAATTTATTTTTTCAAAGCAACCGGGTTCGATTCCCGTACTGGAAACAGTTGTTTTTTCAAAGAAAGTATGAATGCAGTTTTTATTTTTATCAAAATCGGTGACATGGTTCCTAAGAACAAATCTTCGTATCTCTTATAGTTTCAGACTTTCCCATACTGACCGTTTTGAATGCGCCACCCTGTATATTACGTTAAAATCTAACTCTACTTTTTAATTCTTCTAAATATAATATTATTTTGTGAATGTATATGTTTATTTATATTTGTAGACAATCCAATACTGGGCGCACGGTAGAGTAGCGGCCCGAGAGGTGCGTGAGCTGGCAACACTGAAGCGCGGCAGGGTTCGCGCCGGCGCCGCGGACAGATGGCGCGACTTGCTCTACGTGCCGCCACTGCCACCTACCAACCTGCGCGGATGCCATCTCATCAGTGTGCACTATGATGTCTTTGTAAGTAGAGCTTAGGAGTTGTTTATTACCTTGTAAATGTACTGATCATGTTTGACTTCCTACCACGGAGTACGAAGAGATCTTGGCAAACGATATAAGCTTTACATACATTTACCTTTGGAGGGCGTGTATGTGCCTTAATGACATCTTTACACCTCATGAATACTCAATGCTTTATTGCAAACATACACGACGCAAATTAATTATATCCTGGCAAAAGATATGAGCTTTACGTACATTTACCTTTGGAGGGCGTGATGGGCATGTATGTATTAGCTTTATTGACATCTATACACCTCCTTATACATATTTTGTATATACAAAGTACATCTCACTTTACCCTGCTTTGATGATCATAAATCTTGTTATCTAATTCGAATAACATATACAAACAATTAACCTAGCCCTTTTCTATCCTGCTTTTATCTTGTAGGTTTAGTAGTAAAATCACTGCTCCGTACTAATTCGAATGTTTACAACATACCATAACATTTATATTTTTCTTCCAGCTGATAATAGAGCCAAAGAGTCTCGAAAAGGAGGTTAAGTTGCAGCTTCCATCCTCCTTGGTACGTACCCGTTCCGCGAAGACGGAGAAGAACCGCGGACTCCAACCATTATCCAAGCACGCTACCCATCTTCAGACCCTGGCTGTATGAGAAACCGCACTAGGTAGGGCGTGTGAAGTGCTCTTTAGGAAGGTAATGCTACCAATACACAATTGAATGAATGAAGGTAATAATATAAGAAGGGATATTATTTGATTAAAGTGACATTGACAGGTAGTTATGAACGTAAACGTAATCTGTTTGGCTTGGTAAAGAAAAAATATATACTCGTATGTATGAATAAAATTAACACTATTGGTTTGATGTTAATAATAAAATTTGGTGCTGTCGAAAATGTATTGTTATTTGAAAAAATATTTATTTTAGACAGTCATGCAATACTAAACATCTTTGGAGTCGAAAATCTCCTAACTAGACTTAAAAACGTAATATTTTTAATAAATTGAGATGCTGAAAAGATATTTTTTATAATGAAGTACATTTTATATTAGTACTTTTTAAACGTACACTGGTTACTGCTCAAAAGGTTTTATATAATGACACAGAGGTGAAAAATACATTTAATTATATTTTTAAGGATATAATCTATGTTTTCTACTAAAACACAGACTTATTTACTCTGTTTTGGCAGAATTCTAGTTATAGGCACTGACCATTAATTAATTAATTGTTTTTAGGTCTTAGTGCCATTTTTAAACTCTATTTTTATAATTCTAGAATGTAAGATAGGTATATTTTTATATTTCAATTGTGTTTATATTCTTATATCACTAATAGGTATTTTTACTATACCGTATTATACTGTTAACCTGTGATAATGTTTATCCGTCCATTGCAATGTAATATTAAACATATTTAGTACATACTTATTAATTGGTTTTATTGTATATGATATGTGTATCCATTCCTATTCATACATACATAACCCACGCGTTTCCCTCTAAATAATTTCAGACCTCTTAATATGTAGAGATAAAAAATCACGAAAGTAAACCGATTCGCAAAATAGAAATGAAAAGCGAATGTATTTAAGTAATATTTATTAAAATATTCATAATATGAGAAAAAAGTATTGTTTTTCGTGTCGATCATTATTCATAATAATATGACAGAATTAATAAGCGATGTTTCAAATTGAAGACATTCTGACTATCATCTTAATAATAAATATAATAATAATAACTTAATCCGAGAAAGATGCGTTTATTATTTTATTACTGAAGTAATTTTTAGATTACGTAAGACGAATTAATAGGGACCAGGCATATTTTTATGTTAAAACAAATGGAAGTATATAGTCCATTCACCCTTTTTTCTTGAGAAAGAGAGAATAAACATAATCTTATATAAATAAACTATGTATATTGTGAATAATGCAAAGACACGAAAAACACAACCTTTCTACACAGATGTGATGTGAATTTCAAAACATTATTACAAATTATGTTTACAAAAACTTTAATAATAGATAATCTAACACAATTTATTCATACGTACAACATTGTTTTTACAAAATTATAACCATAAATTTTATGCATACCATTTTGTATTACAATGTTCTTTTTGTTCAAATTAGTGAATTCTATGCTACATATACTTATATACAAGCAAGCAAATTTGTGGCCCTCTAATTTCACAGTCGCATTTATTGGCCCATCTTTTAATAATAATAGGGACACTTATACCAATTGAACTAACCTCTTGGTAAGTTCATTTCAAACTTGTGTTAAGGGTACTAGTCAACGTATATAAACGTAGAATTATGGAGGCCTATCCTGAGTATTCGCCACATTATGTTCACTTTAAAATATAATGTTATGCTGAAAAAAGCCTAACAAATATTACGCCTAATCCGAAAGGGATCAAACGACGTTCATGTACATTCATATAAGCTGGCAAAAGTATGTTTGAAATTACCATCACATCTGTCACAATGACATTTACATAAATTCATAAAAACATGTCGCTTATTACATAATAACGACATTTGACTTTACACGTAACCGTTTATTATAACGGGGAACGAGACTGAACAAAATACTATACACTATATTATGATGCACCAATTATCCTGAAATACATCACTTAGCTTACTTAACTTGGCTTGTAAGTTTATGGAGATTTAGTCACATAATATACATTAATTAGAGAGATCGTAGTTTATGCGGGTTTTATTTTTAAATTTGAATACGGTAGTTGTCAGTTTTAATAGGTTTATTTTTCAGGATCATTATCTGTTCACATTTTCACTTAGATAATTTAATAATATTATTGCTTATAAGTTATCTGGGTTGAAAAAGAATTTTTAACAATTATATCATAGGCAAAGGAAACCTCTTATTATTGAAAAAAATGAATTTGAGTACACTGTGAAACGAAACTAAAGGTTTTCCACATAAACGAAATCGCTACACGATAAACATGACCATATTTTGTAGCAAAGATTCAGTTAATTCAAACTTCTCATAATGTAAATTTATTAACATGAATCTATTGTGAACTATAATTGTACATTCACAAAAACATCTGATTCTAAAATGTATTACAAAGCCAAGTTTCCTTGTCACTTTAGTTCATTACAGCCCTTACTACATTTACGCATTTTCTCAGCCCGGTATTTTGGTACAATTGATAAGGACTAAAGTTTCACATGTTTAACCATACAATAACAACTTAAGTCATTTTATTCTCATTTTCCAAAATAGACCTTAATCCATCTGCATAAGATTAAAATTCCTTCAATTCAAACTATGTGACTTACATCGTATCCTTTGTCCTAGTTACAGCACATTTTAAGAGTTACCAACATACATTCCATCTCGCTCCCGCACTAGGCCATCTTATTGGCGAGCGCTAGGTGCAAGCAGGATAGCTGCGCCGTCCATTTGTCCAGGGCGTTATACCTGGCCGCCCCTCGGGCTCCACTTTGCAATTCTAGTACTGAGTTCACTTGATCTATGCGGCCGCTTATTGTGCTGTAACACAAATGTTTTGTTCTCATTTATTTACACACTTTCTTACAGTATATTGATTGAGATTGCTTTGGCAATATCATAGAATATTGTATCCCTTTGGTTGAAGTCTTAGTCACCTCCCACGACATGATAAGAAAAATAGTAATATGACTACTAGCTAGAAAAACCTTTATTAAATGTTTGCGCTCAAGATTTTATTTAACAAAGTTACAATATACTGTATGCAGTGAAAAGGTGCTGTGAGAGTATTCGCTGAAGCTACTAGTATAAATAGTCCTCCAACCGCACTACTGTTTCTAGTAATAGAATTGTTTAAAACTTAAACTATCTTCTACCATAGTTACTAAATCCCCATTTTATCCATCATAGCAAACAAATTGGCTTCATTTTACAAGAAAAGGAAACTTACCGCGAAAGGACATACTATGTTTATTAAATTTACACGATAAATCTCGTTTTCTTGTAAAATGAATAAAAATCTCGAGGAACATCAAAATCTAAACAACTATACACACCCTAAGCAGTTCTAAATACTCCAATACTCACTTATCCAAAATACACGTAACGAGTAAATTCTCCACCTCCTTTTCGTCTATATTGAGCTCCTTGGAAATAAACGGAATATGAATCCTAGTGTAGGGCCCAATCAATTTAATCAGCACTTGGGTCCTTATATTCCTCAGTAAGTCCTCAATATGTTCCCTTATGAAGGGGTCATCCATAATATTGTTCCTGTTGTGCTTCAGTATGGATTCGAACTCGTTTATGTCGTTGTTCTGGTACGCCATTACTAAGTTGGTCATGGCGAGGATCTCCGGGTCGTTCTTGTAAGGTTTCGCCTCTTGGGAGTCGAACGGGTTGATGCCGGACTTCATTAACCTGGAATAAACATTGCTTGTATCATATATGCCTCGTGGGGTGGAGTGGCGGCCCTGGGGAGAAAAATGACTCCAAGGAAGGCCCCAGATGCGATGGCATGACGATGTCAAGAACAGCTGGGAAGAAATGGATTGAGAGTGCACTAGACCGAAGTCGCTGGAAGGTGCTGAAGGAGCCAAGAGAGGGTCGAAACAGTTGAGAGAGAGAGATATGCATCGTGAATTCTAAATAGACAATGTTATATCGCTTTTTATTAGTCTGTTAAAAACTACATTTACTTTTTCGTGATTAAGTCAACTCTCAGTTCACAATTTAGTGAAATTTAACAGTTAAAATATTGTAGTTGACGGATTTGTACTCACTCACCACAACCCCAAAACCCTTATACAGTCAACTATCAATACAATTTTCCCTAAGCAATATCCAACGTTATATCCACTTTAAACATAAACATACGCTTCACGACTTGTGTATACACACTCCCTTTTTTATTGTAGCGGAATAGTCAAAAGCTTGAGCGCCTATCTCCGAAATTTCGAAGGCATGTTAGGTATGGGTCATTCGAAGCCCGCGTATCACTAGATAGACGGCACCCAACGTGATAGGTAGTGAACCGTATCGCCGTATAAAGGCACTGGCTATTACCTATCCCGAGGGATAAGCTCACGATAGCTCACGATGTTTTCCCTCACCGTTAACGATTGTAAATCATGTACGCAAATGAAAAACACATTTAATTTCATTCATTGGTACATGCCAGAGTCGGGATTCGGACCTAGGACCTTTCTCATAAGAAGTCCGAGGTCTTACCCACTGGGCTACAGCCGCTTATCTTATCCACGTAAAGCGAGCTATAGTCTATTCGCGTTAAGTAACTAGTGACGTCATTATATATAGAGGTTAAACTGACCAATGAGACGTTAGTTAATAAGAAAACAAATCACTTTGACCAATTGCAGACGACAGTTGTCACGTCTCATTGGTCAAATCGTGAGGACATGATGACGTCACTATTTTCTTAATGCGAATATACTATAGCTCGCTTTACGTGGATAATATAAGCGTGGATAATATAAGCGTAATATAAGCGTGGATATTATAAGGCGCCACTCACATGTTGGCGAGCACGAGGTACTTGAGGCAGGTGGTGCGGCGGGGGCTGCCCGACTCGTCGTAGTTCTTGAACGCCTCGAAGAAGTCCGTGTGCGCCTTCTCGAACTCGCCCTCGCGCAGGTGCATCTTCCCCCCGCACTCTGACAGTATTAAAAGATATAAACATATGTATTAACATTAATTGGGAATGACTTTTAATATTTTTTTTTGATTTGTGCATGTTTTGTTGTTGTAAATAAAAGATTTATGGTATACATATAGTTTTGTGAAAATAAGTGTGATTTAAAATTACTATCTTTAATAACGTGAGGTTATTCGAGTGTTCATCACGATTGAAATATTAGTAATAACAGCCATGGGTAACACTGTCATAAAACCTACCTTTCAAGACTTTTTTTTCACTCGTAGTTACTACCTTCCCAATTGCGGAGATGGGCACCTGAACCTCTGACTACCCCGTAATGATTAATGGTCGTGAACGCATTTGTCTTTGTTTGTCTTTAGTCGTCGTTAAAAAAGACACACCTGTTCCTTAAAGAAAACTGTACAAGGAAATCTAGTGGAAACTAACAGAAAGGTATATAGTCACCTTCTGTAAATATCTAACCACCTACCACCTGCACAACCCACCAAATAAAACATGAATTATACTATATACTCTCAAATCTATCAAAGACTAAGGTGGCCATTGCACATGTGTCAAATCTGAAAGACAAAAAAAACAAACAAAAGACAAACGCGTTTACGACCATTAACCCTTGCGGGTTAGTCCCATTCTATGGCCACCTTGAACCCAAACAAACAAATCTGAAAGAATACTATTATAACTCATACGTTAGTTTCAACCCACCTCTAATAACTCCCATAATAAGTGGATGTGGTATAGCAGACTTAATATGCAGGGACTGCTCATAGAGTGCCTTCAGTTTCTTGTTATTCTTCTGCGCTGTGTACATTTGGATCTCCAGGGCGTAGATTTCTAGCAGTTGGGTTCCTTTCTTCAAGTCATCCTCGCCGTCGTCAGTCTAAAATGAGAATTAAAGTTAAAACTACATAACAAAATAAATGTCCCATGCTAGGCTGGAACATAAAAGTAATGCTAACAAGCTGCAGTTCTTCCCGGCATGTCATAGAAGGCAACTAAGGGATTAGCGGTCAATGGAATCTATTGGACGATAGGGTTACTTAAACTTCAAACCAATATTGCATAAGTAATTTTTACCAACTTTACAGGAGACGAAAAAAACTGTGTGGTGTTGCGACGCCAACCGACTTGAGTGGTGTCACTATTTATTGAATTACGTCTTCTGATTGGCTGAAATGTATTTCATGAAACCAATGGTTTGACGCGCAATGGGCAGCTTCATCCAATGGCATTAAAATTTCGACTTTGAATTTTCGACTTGAGCGGTGTTGTTAGCTAAGGGACATGACATCAGAACCCCAATATTCATGGTGAATAGTAACCTAGGAGATATCATCATATCTCTGAGGTTCGGTGATCAGAACAGTTTCTTATATTACCAATTGTACATTACAAGTTTTAACATTACAGTTATCTATTAGTGAGTCACACATTGCAGCGCTGATTGATTGCAATATATTGACAAAAATGTAGTTTCGTAAATTAGTTTAAGCTATTATGTAACTGTGAACATACCAGACAGCTTTGGTGCAGTTGCTTGAGAATCTTGGCCAACTTATTGAAGTCACTACGATCATAATACAATTTCCCTAATTTAGTGTTAGTCTTAAACCATAAACGATCATTCTTAGCATCTTTCAAGGCTTCTAGAGTGGTTTCGTAGAAATCTTGCAATAACTCCATCTGAAAATGAGGGAAAGATTTGTTTATTCCTAATAAATATATACGTACATTTATTCACATACTTTAACCCCTTTCAACATATATCATAAACATATTAAAATTACAAGAAAAACTCTGCAAGTCACTATGTAATAAAGATACTATTTTTTGACATTGTGCAGTGAATAGTGAAGTAATAGAAGAGCATGTATGAGAAGGTTAATAAGTGTGAGTGTAGCAAGATAGATTTGTTAGGATCTTTCCTGGTGGCCATATAGTTGTGAATATATTGTAAAGGGTTTTTCAATAAGGGCGGGTAGATTTTGAAACGAAATTAAACAAGCTGCGTATGAGGTATCAACATTTTTTTTTTATTTCTTTAAAAGGCCCATATATGCCATTAAGTATGGAAGATGACATCATTCAAATGCCCGCCTCGGCTTCTAACACTTATTTTGATAATAAAGTTTTATCATTTGTACGCGCTGTTCAATCGTGTAACCTGCCATGGTGATTTAGCATAAGCAACTGAATAATAAGCAAAAGATTTGACAATTGTCACCAACACAAAATGGCCGCCACGGGCCGCCAAAATCTACCCGCGCCAATTGAAAAACCCTTTATTATATTTGTATTTTATACAAAAGTGCCTGAATTGGAACAAAGACTGTAATTACAATATAAAGAACTAGCATGCAATTATAATATTACAAGTAATACAAATATACAGGTAAAACATTATACAATACAGTGGTACTACTCACATTCCTAGACGTAGAGATATAATCCAATATAGAGTTTATGGACTTCTCTGAGTGGTTTCTGGTGACAGCGCTCTTAATATATGTCAAGAGCTGCTTGTATCTCACCATCATCTCTGTGAAGTTACCCTGAAATATACATAGTTTAACTATAGAACAAGTCTGAGAATTATAATTATTAAAATCTATATGGATCTGTCAACTAATAGGTATAAAAAACATAAATTCAGTTTATATCCTATTTAGTAAACTATTAATGCTTCAATAGCACATATAATGTAGATCAAAGTGACAAATAGGGGCTGTTTCTTGGCAAACGCAGTGTAGGATGCCTGCCAGGTGGACTGTTTACCGGGGGCTCAAGTCCATTAATACTCTTTGCTAAATAGCAGTTTAATATCAGATCAGTAATAATGTGAAGTTGGTAGTGGATTAGCAAGTGTCTAATATTAAATAAATATACAGGGTTATTTGTAAAACATCAACAACCTCGCAAGACCAGGTAGCTATCATCGTGAACAACAACATTTGTTCTACGACTTTTGATAATTTGACACATTTTACTTTCATACAAAAATAAATATCAATTTAATTTTACGTTTGCATGTTCTTAACTCTATGCGCATCACATCGCAAAATGAGGTAAACAAACCCTTTCCGAATCACGGGCGGGGCGGGGGAGGGCGTTGCGAACATAGACCTACAAATGTCGCGACAGTACAATAATAGCTTGAAAAATCATTATTAATTAATGTATTGAGTTATGATAAAACTCGTAGAACAAATGTTGTTGTTTATGATTTTAGCTATCTAGTCGTGCGAGGTTGTTGATGTTTTTCAAATAACCCTGTATAAAGTTAAATATTATTAAAAGTTAAATTTAAAGTTAAATTTGTCACTTTTGCTGATATCAATGGTGAAATTTAACACTTTTGCTAATCCAGCACCAACTTCACAGTATTACCATTCTGATCTTGAACTGTATGTCCTAAAAAGCATTAGTAAACATGGGTCCCTAGACAAAGTTCCTATCACTGCATTTTAGAGGACCATAAATTATTATGTTTTGGGGCACAGTCACAGGGTCATTGCATGAGACCTAATATACCTTATCATAGCCATAAAAGACAAGTTTACAGTATCACAACTACACTTACCAACTTAAAATTAATCTTGATCATTTGCTTGAGTGCCTTGAAGCCCCATTCCCCTTTCTCACCCCCTTCCAGTTCCAGAACCTTCTGGAAGCTGACCAATGCCGCTTTAGGCTCATCTTCCTTCAAGGCTTTGCTATTGTAGTACTGGTTCTCTAAATCTACATCCGGTTCCGAGTTGCTATCTTCCGAGTATTCCTAGAGATGAGATAGAATGTTTTATACATTCTTAGTACAATTGGTTTTAGTATTTTATGTTTATAGTGCCAAACAAGGACTTTAGACCATTTAGGTGTTTCATAAAATTATTAGGTTTTGTCATGGTAATATAGACAGTTGGTTTGATAAACAGCATGGTAAAGAATATAGACGCTAATTCCTGAAATCTTTGTACATACATACACATCACGCCTGATTCCCTGTAGAGGGGTAGGCAGAGATCACCATCCCCATTTGTCCAGATCCTGACAGACCACTTTCGTTTCATTGACACTCAATCAATCTTTGTATACCAGCTATTTATCAAGTGAGTTTAGCTTTGAAACCCTGAGAATATGCATGATGGTGAATGATGATCAATTTTATAAGCAGAATCATTTGATAGATATTCATCCATTATAAACACAACTACAATCTAACCAACAACTTATCTAGACATAACGAAATGCAATGCAGCTGATAAATATCGAACATGATCAAGTATTAAACGGATTTGAATCACAATACAAACGTTACGCTAACTCAATAACAACGAGAATTTAGAAGGTAGTGATGACTTATTAAGTATGTGAAAAAGGACCCATTAAGTTGGTTACACAGAAACGTAATCTCATAGCAATGTACGTACGATGAATTATGGCTAAGACAGATAATATTAATTGTAATACTCCTATTTTAATAGCACTTGGAACGAATAAAATCGGCACATAACCAACAATATTTTTGCTATGAGCTACATGGGAGAATATAAAGAGTATTTACCAATCCATAATCTTCTTCTTCTTCACACATGTAGTCATCGTCATTATCAGACATTATTTTTGATTTGAATCAAATAAAATGTTTATAATTTCTCTTTATTACGAAAAAAGTTGTTGAAAAACATCCAATTTTAACCACAGATTTTGCCAATCCAATCCAATGCAGAAAAAGGAAGGTTCTGTCAGTCACATATTTAGTGAAATGAGAGAAGCCAACATTTATAAAATACTTAGTAGATAGACAGAACAATAAAAATGATTTTATTTCACTTCCTAGATTGTTAAAACAATATTAAAGTACAAAGTATGGATTATACAAGAACGTTACTAAATAATATATCATCACATAGCTATGACGAAATTCATAATAATTATAATGATTTTATTCTTATGATTATGCCGGTCGTTTATTTTCGATAGCGTTTTATACACAATATGTTATCTCATCTAAATATAAATTTTAAGGGTTTCAAGATTGTTATTTTTCATATATAATTTAGTATCGTAAGTGTAAAAACTATCTTATTTTCATGAATGTTGCCAATTTTTTTATAATTGTTTTGTTTGTTTGGATCTGAGGCTTTATTTATGGTGAGTGGATTTATTTTACCAAATTTAGACGATTTTGAGCTTAGTCATAGACTTCGAAATTAAAGAATTATAATGAAAAACCTAGTGTATCAGTAGCTATCGTTAAATTGTGGTAAAATCGAATATGTTCATCTGAGTATTGAATAATGTTTAGTCACTATAACCTTGTTTTAGATTTTCTTTATTTCAGAATATCTCATAATTACCTAAGAAGTTACAGGAGTTCTGTAAAAGATAAAGGCCGCTGAATGTATTCTTAAAGACATCTATTAATTCAGTTATTGTTAAGTCAGTATAATTGCAGAGGAAAGCTTGTATAACCTATCACTATAGACCGAAAACTTACGCCGTACAACCATTATTTCTATTATATGTTCTAAAGAATTCAACTGTTTCTTTACAGTTGATTGTCATTTACCATGGGCTCTGCTGGTGATTGGAGTTTGATTGAAAGTGATCCTGATGTCTTCACACAGTTGATAAAAAATTTTGGTAAGAATTTATCTTTATTATGTCTGCAATAAATAATATTATACTAATTATACGTAAGGTTTGTGGAAATATAAATTATGAATATAAGTTCTAAATTAATCATAGATTTTCAATGAGTACATGTTTTACAAGACAATTGATTGATTATAACTTTCTTACCCAATTAAAATCAAGTAAAAGTCAACTTGTTTTTTCTGTTTTCCTTTCTATAAGTATACTTCTTAACCCTTTTGAAAACTACTTCTTCATAAATTTGCAGTATTACCACCATATATAATATCTAAAACTGATATTACAAACTGATATCAAGTGTTGTCTTTTTCAGGAGTTGAAGGTGTTCAAGTAGATGAACTATGGTCCCTAGACAACAGTGTGCTAGAGGCTAAAAATTTAAGGTAACCTAACAAAAACTTTCCTAGTTAAGTTTAATAATTTTATATATACATAAAGTTCCTTCTTCCTATATGTATATCTTTAAAATTTCAGACTATTTGATGTATGGCCTTTTCAATTGATATTCAGGACTCAATGTGACAGGTGATGTACTGTGTCACCTTTAACAAGGACTAACTTATTGTCTGTTTAATTGTCTATTCCTGATTGTCTTTTCAGAGCATAGACATCCTTCTTGGTAATGGTTGGTCTACCATGTAATAAACATTCTTTTATTCAAGGTTGAGACGAAGTAAAACTACAGCACAATACACAAACACAAAAGAAAAGAAAAACTTTGAAACTGCACAGTTTTGTTGTCTATGTGAGCAGTAAATAAAGTACTTTCTAGCTAGTGAAAATTACATACTTCAAGATCTAGCCAGTGATAGAACCAATGTGATTTATTTCAGCTTTTTTGTTTGCAGATAGATGATTATGTCTTTTTATTGCTTACAGATTCTGGCCAGTGCATGGATTGATATTTCTGTTCAAATGGGTGGAGAATGATGAGCCTGGTGGACCGATTGTGCAAGATGAGAGACTTGAGAACATATACTTTGCTAAACAGGTGAGGTGTCATTATTTTATTAAAAAAACCATTCTAATGAAAAAGTAGTTTGAATATCTACTGAATTAGGTGTGGTATTACAAACTTTTAAATTAGATGTATCATATTATAAATAATTATTATATGATTGGTATTAATACTAGATCTCCACAAACTGTCCTGTTTGAAATCAAAGCTTGTATTGCTGTATTTATGTTAACAATATTTTTAATTACAGGTAATAAACAATGCCTGCGCATCACTAGCTGTAATAAATTTACTCATGAACTGTAACCACAAAGATGTGAACCTTGGACCCGAGTTATTGAAGCTGAGAGACTTTAGCAAAAGCTTTGATCCTAGAATGAAAGGTCTGACTATTAGCAACTCACAGACTATAAGAGCAGCACATAATTCAGTGGCCCCAGTGCTCTTTGAATTTAACCAGAAGGGACCGTCTAAGGTAAAAATAAAACATGAATGTTAAATAATGTTCCTTGTCTAGACTGGAATATAACAGAATAATAATTTACTTTTCTCATAGAAGGGAACACTATTGTTTACCCATTCTAAATATTAAGAACTATAGGGAAACAGGTGTGTGTACAGTTAAGGTTTTCTTCATTCAAATACATATTTAGATGTAAACTATACTTACTATTTAAATCCCTTATCTGGGACGTAGGGCCTTCAACAAAGCGTATCACCTGAGCCTCTCTTGCACTATGACTTCAATGTCAGCCCATGGTCAGCTAAGATGGAGAGCCGAATTTTTGACGGGTCAGAGCCATGACCCTTGGGGTACCGTTTCCATTCTTAAGATGCAGTTCCAGTAACTTTTTATAAGGTTTAAGTTTATAAGAAAAAAAGACAATATTTTACATTTTACTTGCGCCACTTTGCATTGTCATGGCCACTATACGTTTACGTGCTTTGAAATGAAAAATATTGTCTTTTGTTCTTATAAACGTAAACCTTATATAAAGTTGCTGGGACTGCACTTTTTGCGATGACTGTTCCTATGGTATTACTAAATTCCCTTTCTTCAGCATATCACATAGCATATTTGCATCGCTCATTTATAATATTTAACTTTTATTTACACAGTCTGAAGATGTGTTCCACTACGTGTCATATGTGCCGATTGGGGATCGGTTGTATGAGTTGGACGGCCTGAGGGAAGGGCCCATAGACCATGGTGCGCTGGATGGACAGCCCTGGCTGAATAAGGTTAGGACTATCATCATGAAGAGGATAGCTAGGT
Organism: Leucoptera coffeella; assembly: GCA_030578115.1. Lineage (NCBI taxonomy): Eukaryota > Metazoa > Arthropoda > Insecta > Lepidoptera > Lyonetiidae > Leucoptera > Leucoptera coffeella. The sequence continues at coordinate 215,899 of JAMBLF010000480.1, forward strand.
GAGTGGGTCTAACAGGATCTTACACTAACACACTTCATTATTTCCTATAGGTAAATGAAGTTGTAATATAAGTCATTTTTAGCTACATGGTACAGATGGTAATTAATTACAGAATTCTTTTGTCCTACCAAGAATGCATCACTAACAAAAAAACCTAATAAATGAATTATTTCAGATTTTTTATCAACAAAACGATTTTTTTATGAATCAGACCTAGAATTAATACCTATATGAAAGGATATTGAGACAAGGACTCCAACCCTCTTATGACAAATAAAGAAAGGCAGCTTGTTACTTTTATTCATGATTTATATCTTTATAACAACCATATACATATGTTCAAGCCTCTATGCTCCGAATGGAATAGGTAGAGAGAGTCTCTTGATCAGTGCCTGGAAGAATCCTGACAAATCTCTAGCTTGACTCACACTTTTTCACTGTCTGATACATGCTCTTCTGTTCTCCACACTATTTAAACCCGCCTTGAGAAGAATGTCTCCAAATTTATCACAATTCACTAATATATCATTTTCATTTTCCAGCTTCAGAGAAGGCGAGATCCATTTTAACCTAATGGCGCTTCTATCGGACAGGAAGACTTGTTATGAGAACCAATTGCTAAGGCTCCAAGAGGAGATGAGTGGCCTTGACGACATGAGCCAGTGGGCAGAGGAAACCCACCGCTTGGAGACCCTAATAGCCCACGAGGAGATCCAGAGAGCTAAAGCGCAGAAACGCCTAGCAAGGATCAGGCATAATTACATGCCATTTATAGTGGAGTTGTTAAAGATACTGGCAGAAGAGAGAAAACTAACGCCCCTAGCTAACGCAGTGAGGGAAAGAGCGCGTAATAAAGCTAATAAGAAACGTTGATTGTGCAAATAAATATAGATTTTGATTATTAAAATGGTTTTCTTTTATTCATGTAGTCTGGGGCTCAAATAGAATGCTCTAGCTGATTAAGTGCTTGACTACAAAGCGTATTTAATGAGGCGAGAGTTCATAGATATACATTCACGTCCTTTACTCCCTTTCGGGGTGCACAGAACCTTGAAGACATGAAAATATTTTCTTAGTCACTTACAAGCTTTAATATTGTGATGTCATATGGAACATTGGTGACGGGTTGCTAGTACATCGTCCATTAGATTCCATTTATCCCTATGTCGCCACCTATGACTTGCCAGGAAGAACGGCAGTTAGTTTGTATTTCCCAGACTAGTGAACAATCAATGGATTCTATTGGACAAACGAGAATGTATTAGAAGCCTGTCGCCATCACGACTCCCGATATGTCCGAGGTTCTTATTTTATTCAAATAAAATTTGTACGTGGATTTTGTACATGCGGACAGAATATAGAAACGAATCATACATGTTCCAAAAAGGCTATTTTGATTTATCCTTCATAATTTATATTACTCAGTGATAAAAGGATGATGTGACTGTATGTTTCCGACACAATAGTCAAAACTAGCGTACTCAATGAAGTTTTCAATAAGAAAGAATTATAGTGACGCTTTTATAGGTTTGCGGTAGATATAGAAATTTAAAGATTTTTTAAAATATCAAAATGTATTTGTTTAGTACAACAACCATTATACTGTTGCCCTCATTCCTCAAGACATTTTACCATATAGTCAGCTGTGTATTATCATAATTTTCTGATTATTATATTTCGTATTGTATAATACAGTCTGGCTAACGAAAGTAGATACTGAAAAACGCGGCAAATTTAAAATATATTAGCATTGCAACCCTAAAATAAAAAGGAAAGGCGGAACAACTCACTTTGATACTTTGACATTTATTTTTATTTTACTAGTGGATGGTTCCAATTTTGTCCGCGTTATGACGTGATTAAAAGTAGCTTATATAACTTGTTATCTCTTTATTAACCCCATACCAAACATCACACGGATACGTCACTCCATTGTAGCGTATTAAAGGAACAAAAAGAACAAACAAGAAATAACTAAAACGAATATGAACTTACATAATTAAAATAAAATAATATCAAGACATTTTGACCGTACTAACATAACCTAACTATACGCAAGTCAACCATAAAGAAACGTCAGCAACACGCCATCTTCGGCGTCAGAAATAGGAATACCATACACTGATTCTGATTTTACCAAATTTTTCGGAAAACAAATACAAATTAATTTTCTTTAAAATAAAATTGCCAAGTTTTTCTCTACCTAATGAGTTAAGATATAGTGTACCTAATTACTTAAGCTATTTATTAGACCAACGTAAGGCTTAGTGAAGCTTTTGAAATGATCTAACACGTACATACGAAACTTATTTTCGATTAACACAATTTCAGCACACGTACGAATTTTTAAAACTCATTTTATAAAATTTTTAATGAGTTTGTTTTAAAAATTGCCTTTTCGCAATAAATTGTTCTTAAGTACTTTCTACTTAAAATACCCCAAATTGTAGGGTAAATATCCGATGGTAGTAACACTTTAGTGTTGTCATATAAAAAGTTTGCAAAATCATCCAGTATCTACTTTCGTTAGCCAGACTATAATTACATTTACACGTGATATTGTCAAGTTTGCTTATAATAAATAAATTTCATTCAATTTTATTTTCAAGTAGTATATTCGATACTGGTTCCCGCCTGATTTCATTTCTATTATTTTGTGTCAAATACTGTACACAAATTACACCAGAACCAAACCTAGGAAGTCTAATTACTTTATCTCCTTTAGGTTGTCTATAAACAAAACATTTCAAACAACTACTTCGAAATTCGCAAGAGCGGGAAAATACTGTCCTGCGTACTAGATAATAATATGAAGTTCAATCAACTCACGTTCCGGAACACGCTATATATATTTTCATAATTCTTATCTACTGTTGTTTAGTCATGAACTAAAAATAAGTATTTGAGTTACAAATAATTTAATTGTTAGTTTTGCAGTCATAAATATATTAGTTTTTACTATGTTCTAATATAAAAAATATTAAAAGTATTCGTATTCATTAATTTTATATGGCAAAAAATAGACAACGGAACGGTCGTTTCCCGCCAATACTCTAGTATTTTCAAAGAGGTTGAGTGTGTGTCATCAACATACCTTGCAAAAAGTTCATAATTTTCATTATTTGCGCGCCATTTCTAAAGTGAGGTTGCTTGGCTGGTGTTATTGTGGTTTCTTTTGTATTATTTTTGATATATATTTACCAAAATGTCTCAGTTTACTGACAAGGAAAACGTTTTTAATGGAATCAACAATGTACACATTCGGGTAAGTATTTATAAATTAAAATATGATTAAAGTTACCCCATGTAACAACATACTAAACTAGGAGATCTGGTTTTTACAGTCACCAGTTAAAAACAATGTTTTGGTTGCCCTAAACACGAATGTGGAGACAGAAAAAATGGATGTGACCAAAGATGAACAATCAAAAGAATTCGATCCCCAGCTTGAACCCCTTCTCAAAGACAACCCTGGACGATTCGTCATATTCCCCATCAAATACCCTGATATCTGGAAGATGTACAAGAAAGCCGAAGCCTCGTTCTGGACTACAGAAGAAGTAGATCTATCCAAGGTAAGTGTTCTAACCTAATGTTTGTTGTTTACTTTGACTTGCCTTTGTCGAGGTTGTTGACCTAGAAACACATGTTCTCTGTTTTTATCACTATATTCATCATTAGAACTAAATTTTTAACACTTCAAACATAATTTTTGTATAGTTAAATCCAAATAATTTGAATTTAGAATGTTACACAATAATTTTTTTCAAATGCATTTTCCCTCCACAGGACATGCATGATTGGGAAAACTTGAAAGACAGTGAGAAGCATTTCATCAAGCATGTATTGGCATTCTTCGCTGCATCTGATGGAATTGTCAATGAAAACTTAGTAGAAAGATTCTCACAGGAAGTGCAAGTGACTGAGGCAAGATTTTTCTATGGCTTCCAAATCGCCATGGAGAATGTTCATTCAGAGATGTACTCCCTACTTATTGACACCTATATCAGAGATCCTAAAGAAAGGTACTTATCCTATCTCTATTTATTGATGTATGTAGAAATTCTAGACTTCTAGACTACCATCTACCAAGCTCATAAATAACAATGTTACTATGAATTCTTATAGACCTAAGACCCCAAGGACTACGGAGGTTTCCTAAGTGTTTTTACTTTGTTATAGGGAAATGCTATTCAACGCAATAGACACTTTGCCCTGTATAAAGAAGAAGGCTGACTGGGCCCTGCAATGGATCTCAAGCAAGAGTGCCAATTTTGGAGAAAGAATTGTAGCTTTTGCTGCAGTTGAAGGCATTTTCTTCTCTGGCAGTTTTGCTGCTATATTCTGGTTGAAGAAGCGTGGTATCATGCCTGGTCTTACTTTCAGTAATGAGCTTATCTCCAGGGATGAGGTGAGTTTTTTAGTTGTCTACATTGCATAGTTACATACATACAAACATGGCATTGTTGAATACATATTAGGTTTAATCATATTCGTTAATCCATTTCTAACTTTTAGCTAAAAATTAATTATGATATCTAACTTTGTTATGTGAATTAAAATACATATGAATGTCGAAACTCATTGACATTCTTGTGCTTGATACACTATTTTAAGTGTAAATTTTGTCAATAGCCTACTGTCCAAGTACCTAAAGATTATTTAAAAATGGTATGTAGTTGATTCAAACAGTCTTCGGTTCTAACATTACATTCTCAGTGAAGCCTCAATTACATCAACAATGTGTGACTAATTGCTTGTTTCGGTGAATTGTTTCTTACAATTGTTTAAACTTAAGTTTGTAAATACAGTACTGAGTAACTTAGTTTCCAGAAAAATTGCCAATATTAAAGAGTAGCTTGTTATACCAATTTGTATACACATACTTTTTATGTTCAAGATATACAAACTAACTCTTAAGTTGCATTTCTCAATAATAATTCTTAAGTATCAGCCTTAGCTTCATTCCAACTCAGAGAACATATAAATAACTAGAAATAAGTCTTATATTAACTAAAAACTTCTTAGAATCAGTGTGATAAGTTAAAAAACAGAGAAACTAATAAATACACTCCTACAGGGTCTACACACCGACTTTGCCTGCCTGATGTTCAAGCACTTAGTCCAGAAGCCCACAAAGGAGCGAGTGCTGCAGATCATAACAGACGCAGTGGTCATAGAGCAAGAATTCCTGACAGACGCCCTTCCCGTGCGGCTACTGGGCATGAACTGTGACCTCATGTCGGAGTACATTGAGTTTGTGGCTGACAGACTGTTGGTGGAACTTATTGGGGAAAAGGTAAGAGGTTGAAGAATTGCATAAAGCTTTTTGTTAAATTATGAATAGGGTTTGAATATGTAGGTAGATATGGTGTTTTGCTATATATTAAGTATCTTTAGATATGATAACAACTTTGGTTTTGGTTAAAACAGTGGTGTTTATTTAAATTTCAATTGTTAAAAAGAATGTTTCATACACAAAATTACCATTTTGTCAATTGTAATATACTGCATTCCTTTTGCATACAATGTATCATTATATTGATAGTTACATAGTTGGTTTGTTATATATTTAAAAGTTTACATACTTGAGAAGTTTGCGAGTTCATTTCCAGTATATAATAATTAATTTAACTTCCTCAGCACTACAACACCAAGAACCCATTCAACTTCATGGACCTGATTTCCCTGGAGGGCAAAACCAACTTCTTTGAGAAGAAAGTAGGAGAATACCAAAAGTGGGGAGTCATGGCTAACCCCATGGACAATGTGTTCACACTGGACGCAGACTTCTAGACAATAACTAAGCTAGGCTATAGCAGTATTATGTAAGATGGAGAAAAACTAGGGATCTAATTAAAAGTTGGTATTAGAAGTTAAATTCCCAGTGTTATTACATATGCTTAAAACAAAGTTATAAATGTACAAACTAAAACCATCCATTTCGCGACTGTTAAGTCTTATAGAGGGATGTAACTTCTGTAATAGTACAAAACTGACCACATCATGGAAAAATTGGTAGAGTACCCTATATATCACATTCCCTGGTTTAAAAATTAATATATATGTTAACGGTCTCTAATCCCTTAGACGATAATATCTCCGTAATTTATCAGGTAATTTTTAGCATTAATATTTTAGAAATTAATGTTTTACTTTTTGCGCAGTCTTTACAAGTCAGACCCTAGTTTTTCTCTGAAAGTTTTAACCGTGATCTCAGCATCACAAAGTAATGACCAAAATAATGTAAGGACTTTTTTATTGACTAGGCTAACTTTGTAGCAGACGTTGTCAATAGCTCTGAGAAAGATAACTGGTATCAATGTGCCTGGTTGATCCAGTTTCTGACATTGTAACCTTAAGAATGTTTGGCTTATCGTGACTAATATAGGTCATTTTGATAGTATAAATGTTAGTGAAAATTAAGTTAGTACTTATCTTATGTATTCTTAAATTTTGCCTTTAGACAAACAGATCTGCTCTTCAAAGTATAAAATTCTTTAAGAGATGCAAAAATATTTACGACAATACTTATTGTAATTAACCTCGCGGAGATTTCTTGAATGTAATATTTACCTTATAATAAAGCATTTTGGAAACCTTTTCAAGCAATTTTGTGTGATAAATAATGTGTTAAGTACGAAAGATGTATGAATTTTTTAATTGAAATAAAGATGATTTGTAAGACAAACTGCGTTATAATTCATCCCATCATGCATTTATCACATACACATGACTCCAATTAACTCAAACCTATATGTCACAAAAATATCTTACATAAGACACATTGTCTTTTTAACACGAATGTAGCTATAAATATTTAGTTTAGTTCTATTCAAATCTCGGTAAATGAAGTCGCTTATAAATATTTAAAATGTTCCATCGCATATTATTTGCCTCAGTGGCGTATCAAATGTACCTATACCATAAAATCCTAATTTTCTTATTAACGTAATTCAACGGTTGGGTATTGTATTGTTGAAACTGCGCGATAGTAAATTAAAGTCACGGCACGTTAAAGGTTCGATGCCCATGGAAATTTTTAACAACGTAAATCAAATTTTCATAGTTACGATATCAAGGTTATTTTAGGTGGATATGTACTTCTTAAGGAATAAGTCTTATTCTATTCTGGGACGATAGATTGCAATGGGATCCTTCTCGATATGATGGTGCCTACAAGTTTAATAATATATGTACACTTTACGACCGTTCAGCCTTTCGGTAGAGTTAATTACAACATGCAGAATACTGCTTGTGACCATGGCTACTGCAACGTCGCCGAAACGCCGGGTTAATAAAAGGTAATTTTATTATATAAACTTGCGCGATAAGTCCCGTTAATAATTATTAATCATGAGTATAAATCGCGAATCTCTTAAAACTATGCAGAATACTGCTCAAGGTTGTTACAATCATTTTCATATCTCCATCAACTCGGGATTGAAGTGTAGTGTATTTTTGTTTAAAAAGTACCAAGTAGATATTGTGTGGTTAGCCATTAAATTACTAGGATCAGTGGTTGTAATTACTCCCTTACAATATCTAGGTACATAAAAAATTGACAGGTTGAAATAGTCAAAGGGTTGTCCTCGAAGTAGGTATTATAAATGTATTGTTAGTTCTATTAATAGAAACAATACAAATGTATTAAAGTATTTTTTTATGTTAAGTATGGATGGGTTTTCCAACCAAATATAACTGACTCGTTACTTGGTCTGAAATATCGTAAGACTCAACTACGTGGCAATTACCTATAAATAATTATTATTACTACATGACAATTATATTAGGTGATCGATAGTTTATTATAACTATAGTGTACTATTTTAACCAATATGTGGTTTCTTCGGCGTGGTGTGTATGGATATGATATGATGATAGTGTCTGATACGCTATGAACTTTAATTTAGTACTGAATGAGCATCCAAGGATTATAACAAAATAATTGAGAACAAAAACTACAATCATACTTTATAATTATTTTTATTAAATAGTAAATCTTATTCCATCAACATAGAGCACAATTTGTGATACGATCTTACTTAGAAATGCATTCAACGAGGAATGAACACTCAGTTCTATTGCAGAGGGACACTAGATGTTCTTATTTTAAGTTAACACAAAAAACTACTATACTGATAGACATATAAATAGCATATATATTAGAAAAATGCTCAAGCACAGAAGAGCATATATTATGGAAATAAAATATACGTATAACTTAAAAACAACAAAAATAAGGTGGTAAATTATTAGGTATCTTTTTTAGATTGTGCACTTTTTTGAATAAGTAGAAAATTATCTTTACTACATTTATATGAAATTACAAAATGACTTTAACTCCAAATATCTTATTGTTGATAATAATTTAACCTAAACATTCACTCTTATACACATATATGCTTTAATACCATACTTTTACAGTAGTTGAACACAAAAATAATGAAATATATAGTTCAAAAACTTAGTGCCCCGTTTTAAAATATATCTAAATAACATTTGAGAACAAATCGAATGTCTAATTATTTAGGTCCCAATTATTGCACTTGACAAACTAACAATATTCTTCCAAATAATATGTAGATCGACGACATATCTAAGCGATAAATGCTTTTGGAGATTTTATAATACGAATAATTGCAAGTGAACGAGTGAATGAACAAACTCATACATTTTAATCAGCCACTAATTTCACTCATGAGCAACCACCTTATTTCCGTTTCATTACAGAATTCGAGATATATGAATAGTCTTTTACTGTACTGTACTGACCGTAACTTGATAAAAGCTGCCTTAGCAATTGTGTTTAGAACAGCAAATTTTAACCATATGTTAGTCCCATTCAGGAATAAGAGAAGTCTCACAATTTTGACATTATTTAACTGACAGACTTATACCTACACGCATTATTACAAACTCTCAGCGCCATCTATGTTTCATTAAGCCAATCTCTGATCTAGCTAATTAGACATCCGATTATTCTTCATCTGCGGTTAATGTGTCAGCACCTTGTCTTGAACGAGGCGCCTGAGCAGCCTGTGTCCTGCCACGAAGGTGACCAGCCCCAACGGCAGCAAGTAGCGTAAAGCCTCGAACATCGTCAGCTTTAGCCACAGCAGACCGTACAGGCTAAGGGATGCTGTGAAACAAAGGATTGTTTTAATAATAGTAGAAGATAGTGTCAAATTAAGTGTTTTAAGAAGCTAAGTGAATGAGGAAGTTTTACTAGTCTAAGACAGGGCGGTCAGTCATTGGACCTTTGTATTAGTATTATTTTATACGTTCTACTTTGGTATATGGAATCGATGTTACGGATTTTAAAGATTCGGTCGTTAACGTTCGTCTTGCATTAAAGTTTAGCTTATGTTCAATCAAAGCTAACCCCTTCTTGGTATTCATAGTTTGGCTTATTCATCTAAGTGACTGGTTTAAAAAACACTATTTAGCAACGACAAAAATTACCATTTGGGACGAGACTTCCCCAAGTAACATTTCTTACTTAACCTAGACGATCAACTTTGTTATGCTAACCTAAGACCAATAAAATATACCAAAAAGAGTAAGATCAACTTTCTTATATATATTTATGCAAACCTAACATTAAAAATACACCAAAAACACCACGTTACCTCCCAAGCCCAGATGGAAGACGAGCGCGCTCAAACTCAGCGGGAAGTGTCCCAGGTTCACCCGTAACCTCGCCCAGAGCACCAACAGTATCAGAAGAGGTGCCGCACACGCCGCCGCGAACACGTCACTCACGAACCGCGGCGGCCTAGGGTCTGCCTCGCGGAACTTGTGCGAGATCTCTGGCTGGGCCGCACGGTTTTTCTGCACTTGGGGTTTGGCTGTGAAAAGGTGTATACATTTATAAAATTGAGTCCAGTCCGATAAATTCCTTAACACGCTGAAGTTACTTAGCATTAGTTATCATATATCAACTCGTAGCCAAAACGTTCCCAAATGGGGTCTAACCCACGAACCAAATATAAAGAGGACCCGGCGTAAGGAGCGGTTCCCGTTACGCGGTGCGGAGGCCAAATGGCGTGTTTTAATTGGTGCGGAGTCTAAAAATGTGTAGAAGAAAGAAGATACCTAATTTGATTGGCCGATGCCGTGTTTTGATTGGTTGTAATTTCCCCCCTCCATCACGCGCACCTCGTTTCACCGCGCGTAATGCCACGCTAGTTTCCATACAAATATTGCGTAAGGCCCACTCCTCTTATTAATTACTCCATGCCATAGAATTACTACCTTCGCAATTGCGGAGATGGATATCTGAAGCTTTGACTATGCGGCAAAGGTTGGTCGTGAACGCGTTTGTCTTGTCTTATAAAATTGTCCCTATAAAGCTGTCCTGTGCGAGTCTGGGATGTAAAAAGAATACAAAATAGCTGCCGTTCTTCCCGCCATGTAGGAGGAGATTAAGGTATTAGGAGTCAATGGAATCTGTTGGGCGATGGGCTAGCCTGTGACCAATGTTCCATATAACATCACAATATTAATGCTAAAACGTGACCTAAGAGATATTATATCTTCGATGTGCTGTCCACCTTGAAAGGGATTAACGCACATGAATGTATATGCATGTAACTACTAAGACAAAGACAAACGCGTTCACGACCAGTAACCCTTGCGAGGTAGCCAGAGGTTCAGGTGTCCATCTCCACAATTGCGAAGGTAGTAATTAATGTAACTACTAACTACCCTGAAAAGTCAAATTACCTCTGTTCTTCAGCCTCTCGAAGTTGAAGTTGACCTGTGCTATGTCCCAGGAAAGAGGCGTGGCCACCGCGCTGTCGCCAACCAGCAGCCGCAGTGAGAACACACCGGAGCGGGTCAGGTGCTTCGCTAGTGACGCCACCGACTGTAATACAATATAGATATTGGAATCTAGCAAATACAAACACTTACTTTCTATGTAAGGACAAGAAGTTGCATAGAATCTATCGTCACATTTTGTTTATTGCTGGGGACTAAATATATATAAAAAATATAAAGATTCCTGTTAGGACATCCCAGAAAAACGGCAGGTTCTATTCAAGTACTAGATGAGCACTGACTTACGCGATCATTAGGAAGAAAACAAATTTAACAAACATCAAATATACATTGTATCAAGGCAACAGTTGATCATCTGAAAATGGTGAAACATGGTCTTTGAATATCCAAAATCTCATACAAATTACATTCATACATACATACAGATCACGCCTGATTCCCTGTAGAGGAATAGGTAGAGATCACGGGGATCTCCATTTGTCCCGATCCTGACAGACCACTTTCGCTTCATTGACACTCATACATCATTACATAGTACAAAACAAAGTCGCTTTCTTTGTCCCTATGTCCCTTTGTATGCTTAAATCTTTGAAACTACGCAACGGATTTTGATGCCTTTTTTTCAATAGATTGAATGATTCAAGGGGAAGGTTTATATGTATAATAACATCCATTACATAGTGGAGTAGACTATATATTTTATACCCGTGCGAAGCCGGAGCGGGTCGCTTGTCTTCATAATAAAAAAATCTTCATATACGAGTACAACTTCCATTCGTAACTCCCCTTACACATAACATTCACCCTCATATTACACCAATATGTCCTTACCAATTCGACCTTGTAGACATTGTTGTTGTCGTGTTCGGCCACATAGAGGGCCTCCTCGTCGTCGTCGCCCACGCGAAGGAATGCCTGCTGCACCGTGATGGCCCTGCCGCCCTTGTCACTCACCTTGAACTTCAGCGTGATCCTGCAGTATTGCAATAGTGTACTTACAATTACTGTGACATTTTGCGATCTATTTTATATTCACAAAATGTGTGTATTATCGTCGTTGCGCCTGGCATAACCGATATACGTTATTTTAAGAACCAGGATGTTTTTCACTATGAAAACTTCTTCGCTACGCCCGTCATGACTATGAAACCCTTTTTGTGATATCTCAAAAGAATACGAACATAGCTGTTTCCGATATGTATCGTTCAAACAAAAATCCGCGTCCTGTAATACGTAACAAACAGTTTTTTGTCTTGTATCAAAAGTTACGATTTTGTCTTTATCGGTTCTTCCAGGCGCAACGACGTTATATTATCTATTTGTTTTGTAGGTTCTATGATAAAACAAAGTTATGTTTAATATCGTGCTAGCTGGGACGTGAGAAGGATGTTACCTAGCTGTCGTTCTTTCAAACATGTTGATAGCGAGTAAATTGAACTTATTGGGTGATGGGATATCAACCTGTCACCAATATTCCATCTGACATCATGCTTCCAATATTCATGCTACGAAGTGATTAAGTAGATGATTTAAAGTCTCCGAGGCTCTGTCCTCCCCAAAAGTATTATAGGACGTGAATGTATATGTATGTACAATAAGAAAAACATCATCAGCATAGGAAGTGGTCGGAGACATGGGGCTAACTGAGATTTCAAACCAATAACACTCCAACCTCTGAATAGCCTGAAAACATCATGAGTTTGACATATAATTTATCACTACACTACCGTAAATAAAAATAAACTCACTTTTGCAGATGGTCCACACTGATTTGCTCCACTACCTTATTGGGGTACGTAATGGTAGTCAATTTGGGACTAATGGTCCCATCGACGTCGCCAACTCCCACCTCCATGGTAGTCAATTGGATCTCTCCCAGCACCGCTATATTGACATTGGCAGTTTTGCCACCAGCTGATAGAGCGAACTTGTACACGCCATATTGGGACTTAATCTTACTGAGGTTAAGGACGAAAATGGTAGGCTCGTTCGCTCTCTGGTTCAAGGGCTGTTTGGAAACAACTACTACGTCATCGGCGAGTCTTGTACCTGTAATGAATAAAACATGCTAAATATAACATTGATTCTTTAATCCTTGAGGAAAATCACAGCACAGTACAGAAAGATAGATACTGACTTGCTATTTTTGTCTCAGACTATGTACTAAACCGTTTTATAGACAACGTACGTAAATACATAGGCTCATCTTACAAAGATGTGTGACACATAAACATCATTTATGGTTTATATGGTAAATATGTTATTCTTGATATTGAATTCCAATATCAATGCCATCACAATCCCCACAGTTATGCAGGTCACCAAGGAGATAATATATTTTCGAGGTTATCTCCACCTCAAAGGAATGAAGATGGTCTAGTAACCATGTAGAAATTAGTGACATGTGCAGGAATAAAGGGACGACAATGTATATGTCGTCACAATCGTAGAACATAGACTGATCTCCGCTTTACTTTCTTTATAGTTGAACATATGTATCTCCAATCCAAAAATATAATAAAATAGCTAATATTAATAATGCACAAACATTTCAACACTAACAATAATTATAATTTGAAACTAATTTATGCAATAAAAAACAATGCCCATAAACCAAAACCGTAAGTGTTCTACGATTGTAAAACTGTTAGTGTTCTACGATTGTGACGTTGTACGTAAAGACTATTAGACACCTACCAGACTGCGCAATGACCTCCTCCGGCTTGAGCGATTGGAGGGGCCTGCCCACGAGGTCGGTGACGGCGATCTCCACCGTGTCAGATTCTGAGGACACGTACTTCTTGCCTCGCACCACTATCGCTATGGGAGTTGGCTGTAACGAATGGGCAATTTATTTATTGTTAAGTTCGATAAGTCCCGTGGAATCTGTAATGTAAAAAGTATGTTAACTAGCTGCCGTTCTTCGCGGCATGTCGCAAGAGGCAAGGAATCAATTGGGCGGTGTGCTAGCAACCTGTCTTCAAGGTTCTGTTCACGTCGAAAGGAATTTAAGGACATGTGTAAGATGATAGGTATGTAGCTCAATCGTTTGGCGTTGTAAATCAGGGATCCATGGAGGTAAATAGAACCTTTCTAAGAAAAGTTTGTGTGCTCACTATATTTTCGTTAACATAGTTAATAAATTTAGCATACAAAAACTTTATTGCAACAATGTACATAGAAATACTAAACCAAAATATCAGTTATACATGCTTTTCAACAGAAGTCAATAACCCTATACGAATGACATACATTTATTATTACTACATTACAGTATTAGTTCCATAAAATATTATTGATTATAGATTAAACTTGCAATTTAATTGAACTTGATAAGATTAGTATATTGTCCTGTGCTATACTGGCACGGAACATTATGCCAACTAGCTGCCGATCTTCACATCATATCGTCGAAGGCGACTAAGGGACGAGGGATAAATGGAATCTATTACGCGATGAGCTAGCAACCTGTCAGTAATGTTCATTCCATATGACATCACAATCTCAAAATTCATGATAAAAAGTGATCAAGTAGATGTTATCTTTTCTTCAAGGTGCTGTTCTTCCGAAAGGCATTAAGCAACCAAAATGTACGTACATATACATATATAAAGATCAATCTTAAAATTGGTATGTGTTCAACTCATTTCAATAGAAATTACACTAAAATATTTTTATGTCTCTGGATTTACATACCCTTCAAAACCCCTCTCATTGATTTTATGACACACATGTTCTGATTCTTATAACAACCATAAACCAATTTAAATACCAACCTCATCATCAGCAATAGCCAGTGCCGCCTCCAGCAACTGAGCTGCTCCCTTCGCAGAATTAACGGAGCGCCTGCCCAGGAGGTATTCGGCAAACTTCAACCGTTGGGTCTCTGTCAAGGGAGTCGCCTTCTTCTGGGATTTGTAAGTCCTGGTATAGATTGTAGTGTTTTAAAAAGGGGTAGTATGTTTCATAAAGGTTTGTTACAAGTATTTAATCATAAAATGAGATTATGAAAGAATGTATGTATTATAGAAAAGATGAGATAACTCTTATAAGAAATGATTAAGGGATAAAGTTTAATTACATAAATTTTGAGCTGCAGATTATTTCTTCAAAATCAATATTGTTCGCAGATTGTACAGCACGTACGTTACGCGCGAACAACGCGCAGACGGCAAGAGCCCAAGCCCTTCTGAATGGATTTCTACGAGAGGCGCAACATGTTGATATTTTTGCTGACACTATTATTATAGTAGCTGGCGAATTTAGGTTATACCTATGTAATAGCGTTTAATACAGTCTAGTGTCTAATTAGTTATAACAATAGTAGCGCTTTGGGTAACTGTAAGCTTTTATTGTACTTATGTAAATAAATAAATATTGTAAGTTCCTCAATTTATGGCTGTTTGAGTACATATATTACATATTGTACCGTACACTATTCTTTCATTCTGGTTTTTATTAAAGCTATGGTATGTATTTTATTAAATACTCTCCACTATATCACTATCACTAACCTGTAAATGCTGCCCAAAACTCCGGCTGTAACTGGCAGGCCGCCTTCAAAGTGTAACGCCTTGCCATCACTTTCATCAGCTCCCAACAGCACTCCCTCTGCATGCTTCATAGTCCACGCAGCGCAGCCCATGTGCTCACATAGGCCAAACACATAGGCATAGCTGGAAATAAACATACAAAATTCAGGTAATGAGATTTGGATAAAATTCTTGCTTTCCTATTGCAGTTGTTACAAGGATTTCAGGATAATAATATATAAATAATATTATTATTTATTTTATTTATTCTTTCACAAACATCAACCATTACAGGTTTAATCTAATGCAATCGAGTAAGACACTTAATATATTGTATGGTGCTTTTAAAGTCTATCTAATATTTAAGTGTGTAACTCAAATATTATGTTAATTGTTGGATATTGTTATATTTTGCCCACAACTCCATTACTTCTTCTAGACACTAAACAATTACCTGAAAGAAAGAAGCATCACAACAATAAATCTTATTTTTACTTCCTTGTTCTAAATGTTACTCACTTGGCAGTTACATCATCTTTCTTCAGCAGCGCAACCAAGTTCTTCAAGCCTTCTTCTTTATCATACACCGTCCCTTTGCCCAGAGCCTTCATAGAGTACACTGCATGGTATAACTCGGGTATGGTGACATCTTTCTTGTCAAGCACCTTGGTTGCCGCTTGCAGAGTTTGTGGCTTGATGTAGTTCTGGCAGCCAGAGAGAGCTGCTGCGTTCGTGATGTAGAACACTTGCTCTATGTTGTTAGGATCAAACTCTGCTGTCTTTATTTTCTGTAAATGATTTTGTATGTAAGAATAAACAATAATAGAAAATTGCAGGAATTGTGAAATCATTTGAAACAGTATCAATATTTGTAAAATACCTGTTGATTATGTTCATGTTTCCATTAGATATGGTTTCATACTTAAATTTACTACAGGCCTGTAATTTTATAAATAATAATTTCTATATGTACATACTCTTGAACTCTTTATAGCATGATTATAGTAGTAGTAATGTCATATGGAACTATACATAATTTATGCATAAAGAAGTAATAACATATTATTATGTAAAATAGACTTATGAAATAGTATTTTGAATTGGTATATTTCAAAACATAGCCTTAGTAAATGGAACCCTTAGTGACAGGTTTTTGATACATACCTCACAAACATCAGGGATCTTAGCATTAAGTTGTTTCAGTCCTTTCAGTGCATAGTATAAACTGCTGGCATCTTTGTTGGCTAGGCCCTTCTCTAAAATACCCTGTAGTCTCACTAGGTCAACAGTATCTCGCAATGTGTTCGCATTTACTGCTATCAAGCCTAGCAGTAAAATAAAGGCGGCTGGAAAGTCAATAAAATTCAATCAAATGTAATTACCACTTTATTCATAAAACATAGCTTGGCATAAAGCTTTTATAATACAATATAACAGTGAAATTGTATCCTGGACATGAAAATATACAGATATTGAAAGGATATTTAAACATACACGATTTACTGAGGAGGTACAGTAGTTCAAAGGAAGAGAATAAACAAAACATAACCTATTATACCGCATTCAAAGATAACATGACGTGTCTCTATTGAATGCCGAAATACAGAGAAAAACTGTGTTTGTAAGGCATTTAGCACAATTACTAAGTCATTTATGGGCTAAGAATGATTAACATTCATAATACACAGCAATTCCAAGTTTAAAATATGCATATTTTCTGTAAAGATAAAATAATGTAAGTCCAGGCTTATCAACTTACCTTTTAGTAACATATTCTAAGTTCCTAATAAGGAATATAACTAGTGTACACCACAGATAATTGAATAGCTCTTTGTGAACTTTATTATGTCGACGTTTGATTAAATAATCATAGGAATATTCTCATTTCATTTGCTATTTAATGCCGGTGTTCTGAAAAACAGCAACGCAACGCAACACCTAGATAGCTGCTGTCAAAATTACATTGACATTATTGACTGAAAGTAGTGCACGTAGCACAAACAAAAACAATGTTGCCAGTTTTGTTTTCTTATGACACCGACATTTTTTTTTATACAATGGGTTTGACGTTCAATGACAATAAACTAACTCTATCATCAGTGACATTACTTACATTCCAGTTCCAAAAAAATTATCCGGATCGAAAATATTGGCTCGATATCGGGCATATTTCTATAACTTATCAAATTATATCTACCAGTTAAAACTAAAAAATGGCTGGTGCTGTCGCTAAGGTTCCCTCACTCATCAGCAGTAAGTATTTGGCATCTTTTTTGTAATCCATAAGGTGTATCTTGATTATGTAATTTTCGTAAGCTACTAAGGTTATATTTTGCGTTTATCCAAAAAAGTTTCTATTTCTATTACACCATTAATATCTTTTAAGAATTCCTGTTATTTTAACCTGTATTTGATTGCTATGCTATTAGTTATGATAGCCCTGTCGACTTTCCTTTAGATATGCGTTTGAAATATGCAAACAGTCGTCTAAGGACGTATCCTATGTTTTACACTAATATAAGCGAGATGAGATGTATTTATGTTGTAGTCTTAAATTGTATCGTATATTTTTAGCGGCGATCAGTCTCGCCAGGCCCAAGTTTGGAGTTTTCATGAAATATGCCCGTGTTGAGTTGGGACCACCTAAAATGAGTGAGATCCCCGAGATCAAAGCTGGCTTTGCCAAGTTGGTGAAGAGCGCCCGCACCGGAGCATGGAAAGACCAGACCATTAAGCAAGCCACCCTGAACACCCTTGTCGGCATGGAAGTTATTTTCTGGTTCTACATTGGAGAATGCATTGGCAAACGCCACATTGTTGGTTACAATGTCTAAATTTCAAGTTATCTGGTTCACCTGTAGTTAAGTTAAAGTGTATGGAATAACAAAATCAATAAATTTATTTAAAATCATTTAAATTGTAATTATTTCCTCATTGAAGGGTAAATATTAACTGTAAGGGTTGTCCTCTATCCAGCACAAGTAGACCCAGCATGGTTTATCTAAATATGAGTTAATTGGTAGTCAATGTTATACCCGAGATATGGATATTGATTGACCAGACTACATGTGCTATGGCTATGGTGGTCACAATAGCATCTACATCAAATGGATTACAGTTACAAGCTTATTGAGTATTTTATTCCTTCAACACTATGGATACATTGATACACTCATATTTTCATCAGTTTTATGTTAAAGACATGATCGTTCCAAAACCATTATACAATAATTTGATTTAGCGCTTCAGACTTGTAGAGGATAATAACAACAACAGTTCAACTAATTTACAAACATTTAATACCTAACATTATCTACAAAGGTGCACATATCTCCATAAACTTATAAGGGTTGCATGCACTGGTAAACTTCAATTCTTCATCAAGTTCTGGGGGTCCTCTCAACCATAACCGGTCTCTGTAGTAGCTGACGCAGCTCAAGAACTCCTTTTCACTGTAGCGACTTACTTCTACTGGCACAAAGGGATCTAGATGTTCAAAGCCCTGTAACAGATAGAAAAAGAGGACTAATAAATAAATTAAGTATACATTTATCTTAGCAATATTCAGACCTTTACAGACCCATACGGAATTTAACATGACTTTATTTATATTATTTTTAACTATCGGCTTAAAATTGCTGTTTTAACTTTTATTTAACTTTTTATACATGTAATCTCTTAACTGAATTATTATTTCCTGGATAATGTAATAGGTTTAAAGCTTTCATTTTTTTCCTATTCAAGAGTTAAATAAACATGCCTTTAAGTCATAATTCTCTTCTTTTAAATATGCATAATAACATTACAAACAAAACAAAATTTACCTTTTTGTACAACTGGTAGATAGGGTAGTCTGACTCATGCCTGTCTTCTGGCACTGCTAAGGCATCAGCTGACAATACTATGACACCATTAGTCTATAAACAATAATTATAACATTAATAAATAAGAAATTTTATTGTTCATCTATCTATCCCTTTCAGGGTGAACAAAACCTCAGAAACATATATTACTTACTACACTCAGTATACTGTGAAAGATATAGAGCAGGGGTGTCCAAACTAGATGGGACCCAGGGCCAATAAAAAAGACTAAATACATTGGTGGGCCGTATTATTATATGCAGTGGGTACAGATCTCTTTGTAGTCGGTGTACCCGAACCGAACTTTATTTTTAAGTCGGTTAAAAAGGTTCAATGGGCCGCAGTAAGGGCAGTGGTTTGGACAGCCTTGACATAGAGTGATGTGAGTATTATAGTTTTAAGAGATTCGCGATTTATACTCATGATAAATAATTAACGGGACTTATTATAAGTTTATATATAATAATTTATATTGGAGGTGAAGAAATATGAATCGTCAGTCTGCCCGTGACCATGGCTACTGCAACGTAGCCGAAACGTCGGGTTAATAAAAGGTAATTTTATTATATATAAACTTACGGGATAAGTCCCGTTTAATATTTATCATGATGTGAGTATGACATGAATACTCAATATATTGAGAATACTTTTAACTATGAAACATTTCTTAAATCTGTAGGAAATCTGCCCACTTCTTACTATAGGCATTACTAAGTACCTGCAATAGAATTATAAAAACAATATGAGTTATTATTACATCCACATTCTAATATTTACAACACTCACCCAATCATTCTTGGTGAGGTTGAGGAAGGTCTGCGTCAGGGTGACTTCCTCTGGAGGCACCTTCCTCTTGGTGGTGGTCTTCAACCTTGTTAGCGGGTAAAAGAAGCTGTTGAATCCATCTATTGCTACAAATGTCTTGCACCTAAGAACAATAATTATGGTTATGTTAGCAACCATAGTTTTCCAAAAACAAAATTAATAAGAAGTGTGTATGGATGTTATGAAACGAAAATGGTCTGCCAGGTATGAGTCAAATGGGGATCTGTGATCTCCTGTAAGAAAATGGTCGTGATGTGTATGCATGAAATGTATTTTACAAGTGCAAGATAACAACTAGAATTTAAAGAGTTACGAGTAAATGAGTTGTGAAAGTGGGGTATGTCATTTAATAGACCACCACAAGTGTTTGTGTTATGTAGGATACCTGGGCATGCCTATTTCCAGCAGTGGCCTATGTCACAGCCCTATTAATGGAAAAGTAACAATGTAATATATATGGAGCAAATACAGAATCAATTCACTCACTTCTTGGCTTCTGACAGCAACTTGACTTCGTTCACAAGGGCATCAATGACATCACAGGCAAACTTGATCCTGTTCATGCCATGGTCTATGAGCTCTGTCAAATGGCTCCTGCGGGGGTCTTCTCCCTCAAACTCCAAGAGTACTCTTTTGATACCACCAGCTTTTGAAACAAAGGGTTAGAGATTAGTTTCTTAAAGTTATGTATTCATAAAAGGTAGATTGCTATTTGGAAGAGGAACTAAATATTAATTATATTTAGCAGCCAGATGCATAACAATTGATGAAGTCTGTAGCTAGAGTCTAGTTTCCAATTTTCTGTAATGTTTGTCTAGGCGAATCTTGAACATTGTTTGGACATGCAACGATATAAATTATCAATGTGAAGGCGGTCAAAATTACAGTGAATGAGATAGATATTTTAGCCATATAACTGATTTTTGGCTACTCTAGTTTATGTCAAAATAATAAAGCTAGGACTGTACCTCAGGAGATTTGAGTATTTCCTGATTCTGATTTCTTGAAATGCTGCAGCCAAGCAGCCGCATCAATGGGAATGTCCACTAAGCCTTCTCGGCTTTGCGAGTTAGACATTTCCTTGTGGCGGGGAATACGGCGTAACCACTCTGATACTGGAACAGAAGAACATAATATTGCCTGAACTTCACACAAAAAAACAGTAATTAAAATGGTACTAAATAATAAGTGATTTAGTTCTTTTTAATATTGTACTGATTATGCTAAAAAATATTGGCACTAATAATATAATGGTTGCTAAATGTAAACTATTAATGTAATTACTTACCCCAAGGTACATGGATGATTAAATAACCATTCTCCAGTGCATAATGTAACAGATGTGCAATTGTGATGCTCTTGCCTACACCTTGCTCACCATCTATGCTATTTGTTCAGGAAATTGCTATTTTATTTATATAAGTACATATTTACAATAATTTTTTAGTAAATAGTTGCATACATCATAGATAAAGTTATTTATATATATTATAGTGGCTGTAACCAAGTTGGTAAGACCTCTGACTTCTTTCGAGATAGGTCCTAGGTCTGAAACCCAGCTCTGGCATATACCATTTATATACATTATTTACAGTCGCTAACAGTGACGGAAAACATCATGAAGAAACCTGCCTATCCCTCAGGATAGGTAATAGCCACTAACTATATACTAAACATATATTCAGTTTCAAAATATAATTGATATTAATGAAAAGGATACAGAGTACATATCGTATAACTGGTTTGTTCAAATCTGATGCTTGTATGCAGCGAATTATCTCCAAAGCTGGTTTCCTGATCATTACGGCTGATTCTGCAAAGGTTTTAGTTTGCTTAGTGAAACTCCTTGGTAGACCTCCATGGTTAAACAACTGTTTGCAAATCTTATCATCTACATTGTAGAAGAGTCCTAACTGCTGTTCATTGTGTTGGCTCTGTAATGGAGAAAGAGTTGATAAATTGACATAATAAGGATGTGACATATTAAAATACTATATTTACTATTACAACTCACTAAAAGGAAACTTGTTTGATTATTACATTGTATTTAGTTTCAAAATAATATTTGTTCCATATATTGCTTATTAAAAAAGTAAGGAATTCATACATACAAATTGGTGACTATAGAAGTCATTGGTAACTTTAGGCTAAGGGAATCTGTTAGCAAAAGTAATTTTATAACTTTATATACTTACTGGGGGACGTTTCATTTGTTCGGAAATGTGCCGCTTGTGAGTATCGTCGGCAAAAGTGTCTCCAACTTCTAGACAGCATAATAAACTCTTATTTTATATCAGATAATAGAATATCTATTAAATCTAACTATAAATAATTTTCAATAATAGTTTTCTAGCACATAACCTATACGAAAACAAATATGTAGAGATCACGCCACATAAATTGGCAGTAGCCAAACTTGGAACTAAATTTGACGTTTCCGCCATTGCGTGTTATTTTGTATGAAAGGTAAATTTAGTATTACCAGCGTTGTGTTTTTTGCTCACTCTTTGTAATTTTTATGTTTGTTAAGGGTGATTATAATAAATTGATTTCCGGAGTTTCTTGTTAGTTCTTCTCCAAGCTAGGGTCTCCGCTGATATAACCTCAGTAAAAAATATGTAAAGACAATGTGCAGTGCCATGTTTGAAATAATAGTTTTAAGAGATTCGCGATTTATACTCATGATATAAGATATAAGGGTGTGTATAAGATTGATTCCAGCTGTAGGAAATCCTACGTCGGACAGACTAAACGGGTCTATTGCGGACAGAGTGAAGGAACACATAATCTATGTAATATATCATAAGAAGGATAAGTCCCGTAATTATTAATCATGTTTGAAATAGTTTAATAAACATATTTTGACTTTGATATATTAATTTGTTTTATTTGAGTTTATAGCTCTGCAACCAAAGACCGTTACAAATGAAACCTATAATGTATCGAGCCGTATGGCACAGTAAGTGTTAGTCTTGGCGTGTTTACTGGTAACACTGAATTACGCGACTGTGGCGACGCCTCCAGCTGCCAATTTATGTGGCGCGATCTCTATGTGAAATATGCCACAGATTATTGGCATTTCTTCTTTTATTGTAGAGCTATACATACATTAGAATGCAACATTGAGTAGACGTACGAATAATGGAAATTCAAAGCTAAGTTCCTACGATACCACACATATATTTAATAAAAAATAATATAATTTAGAAAGGGATATTCTTAGATTTGAATAAAATATAGGTTCACCAATTTCAAAGGTACTCCTGCCGTGTATGCTTAGTCTTATAAAAATAAGTTATAGGTTATGTTTTTGTTTAGATTCTGAAGTGATTTTAGAATGTAATATATTTGAATTTGTTTTGATATTTGAAGTTGAATGATTATTGTGAAAAGAGCTCAACTTTCTGTAAACTTATATCAATATATTTTTCGCGCATAGTAAAGAAATAGCATAAAATAATAAATTGAATTTCTATTCTATTCACAATAATAAATTTTACTTTCAGATCATAAGGATTTGTTGTCAGAATAATGTCCGCAGGTAAACTATTTATACTTTAAAATATTTCTTTCCAATACTTGTCTGTCTGCACCAAGCTATAATGACTTATTATTATATTAACCAGAGCTGTAAATCTAAGATGGGTCTATAACTTGACATAGATGAATAAGATAATGTATAAATAAGGATTTTACTAAAGCAAGATAGATGTGGAGCAGATCCTTATCGAAGGATACCTTACGGATATGGGTGTGAAATGTATGTTTTAAGTATATTTATGAAAATATTGGATAAATCGCAGAACATATAGGTAGAATGTATGCAGGTAGAACAAGATAAAAGATAGGGTATAGTTATAATAGCGCAGAGTAGAAGCATACCAAAACTTCAATTACAAGGTTACTTTTCTTTACTACGTATAGAAAAAATAAATACAATGACTAAATCATGTACTGATGTTTTGAAAATGACTCATTTTAATGTAACCATTTATTTGCAAAGCATACATTTAATTTTTAACTTTTCTGTACTTTGATTGGGCTAATATTCATTGAATGATACTGGATGGCTTTATAAGAGAAAGGATATCATACAGGCAATGACTAGATAGTTTGAAAAAGTAGATTAAGATATGGAATGAGATGATTAGTTACTAAGTTCAACAGTAATCTATTATTTTACAGACACAGAGAAGGTTTCTTTAACTGAAGCACAGAAAGCTCGTGTTGAACGCCAGAGGCAAAAGGCTCAAGCCCTGAGGGAAGCTGCTAGAGCATTGGCCCATGCAAAAGCCAGGCAACAGGCGGCCAAACCCTCTGACCCGTATGTTAAAACTACTCTTCAATAGCAGTAAAGTCAAACCAGCAATTTTAAATTAGATCATTTCCTAGATAGCATTCACAAGTTATATGACAAACTAATACTTTTATAACCATAATGCGCAAATGGATAATCATAGGATTGATGTCTTTCCCTGCAATTGAATCTTGAACCTACAGATTCTGATAAAGAGCCCAACAACGGATCTGCACAAAACTTTGTGATTTAATACAATTTTCACATTCAATTATATCAATTTCTTGTATTTATGTTGTGATAGCAATAAATTATTCATGATTGTGATGGGTGGGTGTAATGCAATTTAGATATAAAGTCAATGCACTCCTTGACACCTAACAGAAGGACTTAAATTAAACTCTTTGTTGTGTGTCGTAATCTTTAATTTATCAATTTAGGATATAAAATTTACAAATAGAGTAAAAAACTGAATGCAATTCAGGTATACGTGTGGTTGTAGGACGTTGAGTGTTAATGGCTTTGTCTTGTAGGTCGGCGCGCACTTTTGTCTCTGAGGGAGAGCGCTTGATTGACACTGGCGGAGGCTTCCTGCTGAGTGTGGACAGTGCTGAGCCACAGCTGGCCAGCGCCCCTCTGGCCGAGGCACCTCCTGCGCCCCACCCTCTGCGCACTGAGTGGCCCCACTGCACCAGTTGCCAAGAACGCTTCCCCACCTCATATCTATATGAAAATTTCGACTTTCCTGTGTGCGATAACTGCAGGTAAGGTCATTGTTTTAACATATAAAACATGTCATCCATACAAAGTTATTGCGTCACATTTCATGTCGTCTCTATGTACTATAATAGGTTACAATTTTCAGTGAAAATCAGTCAAAAGTAACATAAATGCAAGTCACAACATATTATTCAACAGGTTACAATACATTTGATTCATTCTGTTCACAGACATTTGAACTTAAATACTTCTTTCATGGACTTTGTTGCAGGGATGAGGAAAAACACTCGTTGATCACACGTACGGAGGCAAAGAGCGAGTACCTCTTACAAGACGCAGATTTAGATTCTAGAGAGCCACCACTGAAATGCTTGCGCAGGAAAAACCCGCACGGGCGTGCTCCAATGCGGCTTTATTTACGCGCCGCTGTCGAAGAGAGGGCTATAGTCGTCTGGGGAAGCACAGAGGTACTTGAAGAGGAGCGAGAGAAGCGGCGTGAGGCCAGCGACCGCCGGCGCGCGCAACGGTACAACAAAGAGCTGGCGGCACTGAGACGAGCGGTGCGCGGTGGCCCCGCGTCCCGAGCCACGCACACTCACACTTGGGGCCCTGAGACATACGACGCAGAACAAGACGTGTACCAACGTACTTGCACCGAATGCGCACTCACCGAAACCTACGAGAAGATGTAACAAGCCCTCACGAAAGTAAATTTAAATTGTTTATAACTTGACTAAGCCTAGGATACTGTTAAATGCTCTTGAGGTCTTCTGGCATGTCGTTCTTGGGGTGCTTGTTCTCAAAGTGCTGCTTATACGTCTTGGGGTCGGGCATCTGTGCCTGAAAGCGATAAATACTCATTAATAATAATAGGTGGTGTTTCAACACTAAAGTAAATGATCCAGTAATTAATGTCAATTGTGTTAAATAAGCAATGTTTACTCAGATGTTTTTAAACTCATAAAGAGTAACTATGCAGTGCGATGTTTGCTATTGAAACATTATTCACAAATAATTTTCAAAACCTATAAACACAAGATTACTCATATCAGTATCACAATAGAATATTCATTCAAAACTTTTAAACTATTTAAACACTCACATCACAGCTCAACTCTTAAATATAAGCAAGTATTATTATGAATAACTATACATTAGTGTTAAAGTATGTTTTTTATCATAATAATTTCACATATTACATTTATTTCACACATATATCAAAAGTGAAATCATTTGCTTGAATGTAAAATTACTCAATAAGACTTATGATTGTTTCATTATTGTTCTTGCTTAAAACTATAATTAAAACCTTCACTATATTTATATATAACTGCAAATAGGTGAAGTACTTTCAAAAAATTACAATATAAAAATCTAGCAAGGAAACAATAGGGTGCAAAAAGCTAAAAATAAATTATGTTAGTCTCAATAAATGAGTGTGTGATTTGAGTAACTGATGAATTTGATGTATTACAGGATAATGTAAATGTGTGATTGTATTTAATTGGGTTGGATGATGTATGATGCCATTTAATATGATAGATTATTCTTTAAAAGTTGTAAGCTTTAATGGAACTTTCCTGTTTTGAACACGAGAGAAAAAAGCTGTATCTTATTATTTCCTTGGTTGTATTGAATGAAACTACAAATATTTGAGACCTCAAGCAAATCAGATGACAAACACTAGTTGTCTAATTGTGAAACTGTAATATCTTATATCAACAATATCATGTAATGTGGATTTGTATACTTATAATCTTAATCACCAAGGACTTAATTGATTAACATCTAATAACTCTTGGGAAAACAAAATGTTTGAAATAAACTACATAACTATTATACTTATACTTTTTGATGACCAAGATTTCAATACACTTATTTAAAACCATGTTCTTCATTTTTTAGTACAAGGGTCACAAAATGGTAGATAATATAGATCCAATATAAGTTTTTACATAGATATAGGTCAAAGAAATAAAATGAAATTATAGTAGTGGGCTGAGGGTCATGAGTGATCCATGTTTTGTGGTGTACGCTTGGGAGGGTCTATATCCATCCCCGCAGTGGCCATGCATCCAATCCATATAGGCTGATTAATGAAGTTTTAGAAAACATTGAAATCAGCTTTCTTTTCACTAATGACAATTATACAAGTTCATACAAGTATCAGGTGACAGCAATTGCAATACATGATATACTTAATTCAAAGGAATGAATACTCTCATTTAGTGTAATGAATAAGGTCAGTTATGGCATTTAATATGGAATAATAAATAGCAGAATTGTATATAAATAATATAAGTGAAAGTTGTTTGTTTTAGTGATGAGAGAAGAGAATGTTAGTGAGAGTTTTAGTGAAAAACAACCTGCATGGAAACATGTATGACGTATAATACGCACCTTACAAATAACGCAGACGTGGACGAGTGCTTTCTGAGCAGCCTTTTTCTGATCGTTTGCACTGTGGCCTTGTTGTTTCTTCAATTTTGATGCTTTTTCCGCGGCTTTCGCTTGAGACTGAATCTTCTGATGACCTCGAGCCATAGTTGGGTTATGTGAGCACAATCTTGAGTCTGTGTAGTGAACAAACAAATCGAATTAAAGATAATAACACTACTTATTCTTGATCATAATCTTCCATGTGGTAAGTATGTGTAGCAACTACCTACAATTTCTCAATAGTTTAACCTAATAGAAAGTTATAAACAAAGTTATTTTACCTTAATTTATGTCTAGGTTATAAAGCTTTGGTTCCTTATAAAGGAATTAAACAGATAATTTATTGGAACTCGAAATTATTGAATA
Organism: Leucoptera coffeella; assembly: GCA_030578115.1. Lineage (NCBI taxonomy): Eukaryota > Metazoa > Arthropoda > Insecta > Lepidoptera > Lyonetiidae > Leucoptera > Leucoptera coffeella. The sequence continues at coordinate 243,726 of JAMBLF010000480.1, forward strand.
TTGAAGATCACGAAAAAGGAGTACATAGGATAGGTACGTATACATACAGACACTATGAACAACTGACTGATAGATTGACTTGTCTGACATAAAATGTAGTGATGGTCGAAGACAGAGTCAAGTGGCAACATTTAGAAGTTTTAAGACACAAATACACTCCCTAGAATAATTTAACGTTTGTATTAAGTAGTTAAATAGAAATGAGTATAGAAGACCGTCTAAGGATCTGGAAAGAATATGTTGAGGAGCTTTTTAATGACCAAAGAGGGGAACATTTAAGCACAGATGTACAATTAACTGGACCCCCTATCACAAAAGATGAAATTTCTTATGCAATAAAATCTGCAAAGAACGGTAAGGCCGTAGGCCCAGATGAAGTACCCGTGGAAGTTTTGAAATTGCTAGAATACGACCATCTAGATGTCATTGTGAATCTCTTCAATGTTATTTATAATTCCGGCACAATTCCTTCAGAATGGCTCCATTCCACCTTCATTACTCTGCCAAAAATCAGCACCGCAAAACGATGTAGCGAGTACCGCACCATATCACTAATGAGCCACTTCCTGAAAATCTTCCTTAAAGTTATCCATAAACGAATATACAGAAAGTGCGAAGATAACATTTCAGAGACACAGTTTGGGTTTAGAAATGGCTATGGAACGCGGGATGCTTTATTTGGTTATAAAGTGCTGATGCAACGCTGTTGGGATATGGACAGATGTGTATACGTCTGTTTCATAGATTATGAAAAGGCATTTGATCGCATAAAACACGAAAAATTGATTCAGATCCTCGAGAAAATAGGCCTTGATTCCAAAGACGTCTTCATCATTAAGAACCTATACTGGCAGCAGACCGCTAACGTACGCGTGGAACACCAACTTACCGCTGATGTGGAAATTCTACGAGGAGTGCGACAGGGTTGTATTTTATCGCCCTTGCTATTTAATCTCTATGCCGAAGAGATTTTCTCAGAAGCCCTTGAGAATGCAACCGAAGGGATCGTTGTAAACGGGAGGCCCCTCAACAACATCCGATATGCGGACGATACAATCCTTTTAGCTAGCTCTATGGGAGATCTACAACAGTTACTTAACCGTGTTGAGTCGATCAGTGCTAGCAACGGTCTGAACATCAATATAAAGAAGACCAAGTACATGATCGTAGGTCGTACGCCACAGATGTCTGCAGTTATAAGCGTTAAGAACCAACCACTTGAGAGAGTCCGTTCATATAAATACCTTGGATGTATGGTGAACGACCAAGAAGACCAGAGTGTAGAGATAAAATGTCGCATAGAGCAGGCCAGAGGCGCTTTTATGAAGATGAATCACCTTCTTTGTAACCGGAATCTGAAACTCTCCACGAGATGCCGCTTAGTGCGGTCTTATATATTTTCAATCCTGTTATACGGAGTAGAAGCCTGGACACTAACCCAGACGTTATGTAAACGGTTAGAAGCATTCGAAATGTGGATATATAGGAGGATGTTGAAAATATCATGGACGGATCGTGTAACAAATGAAACGGTTTTACTGAAAATGAATAAGAAGTTAGAGCTCTTGAAGACCATAAAAAAGAGGAAACTGCAATATCTTGGTCATATTATGCGCGCCGACAAATACAATCTACTGCAACTTATTCTGCAAGGCAAAGTTGAAGGTCGAAGAAGGCCTGACCGCAGAAAAACGTCGTGGCTGCAGAATCTCGCAGAGTGGTTCAACACGAGTAATATAGAACTCTTCCGAGCGACAACATCGCGTGATCGTGTAGCCTCAATGATAGCCGACCTCCGATAGGAGATGGCACTCAAAGAAGAAGAAGAAGATTAAGTAGTTAAAGAACGTTGAATGCCATACATTAGATATGGATTTTATGATATAAAAAGCTATATAATATCCATTTATTTCCTTACACTGCATTTTTATTTGTCATAGGCGGAATTGTTGTATATTTATCAATACTTTATTTACAGCAAATTCTAACCTATAAATCCAACAAATGGTACGAATTTTGTTTGGGTTATTATTACTTTAAGATAAAATTATTCTTATAATATGTGTAAATCATTTTAAAGAGAAGTATCAGTACTAGATGCTGCATGTGAAGAATAGTATATATCTTCAAGTATATCTGGAATATTTTCAGGTTGTTTGAACTGGTGCTACAATAAAATATAACCCTCATTAAAAACAACGAAATGGCTATACAGAGTGGTAGTTTAATTCGAATTTTACGGAAAATCTCCCCCTTTACTCGGCAACTAAGCAGTCGTGTTACGTCAGATAAAAATGAAAGTCCTCTAAAGAAAATTATAGATGAATCTGCGTCTTTCAAAGAGGGTAATGAGCCTCCTGATTCTCCCCTCCATTGGCATACACAGCCATATACTGCGAAACCTGGGGAACAGAACCAGGATGTGACGGAAGAGAAAGATCCCAGGAACTTTGTGGTGTTATTGTTTCCTGGCCAAGGTTCTCAGTTTAAAGGAATGGGAAAGAAGCTGATGCATATACCTCCAGCCAAAGATGTCTATGATGCAGCGTCTGAAATACTAGGGTAAGTATATAGATATATAAATGAAAGAAAGAACGGAAGGGCATGTGTATGTGAAAGTTAATTGGTGTCAGTGAATCAAGAGAGATTTAATGGGGATCATAGAGGCTGGCGATTGTTAGTCTGTGCCTATTCCGCTAGGGAAGTAGAAGTAGAGTATGTTATATAAATGCTATGCTGCATAAGTTCTTAATTATTTGTAACTTGTATTAATTATACCTAATAAATCTTCCAAACTTCAGTGTTGGCACACAATCCTTGGAATACCATGCGTTCACAAGTTGTGAAGTGTATGTTATGTTGTTTTAGTTACAAATACACTTTTTTTTAATTTATTTCTATAAGATATTTATTCGTTTTGATGGTTATCATTCGGCCAATTAAATGATGCTAGTTCAAACTGGGGCAGCAACAATTCCGCCAAAATTATGTACTGAATAAGTGAAGCCCGACTGTCATTCTCTTTTATAATAAACTAAAACACAATGACCTGCAGTTACATTGTAATTTGTAAGCCATTTGGTGTCAAATTAGATTGGATGTGAACCCTGAACCATCAAGAACTTAGTATTAATTTACACATAGTTAATAAGTTTTGCAACATTCTTAATGTAGCAGCTTGTATGCAATGGATCATTTTCATTGGTTAGCAATAGATAAGATTAGAGGTCAATAACCTTATGTGCTAAGGAGATGTTCAAGGTTGTACAAGTTATATTGACTGCGGTCAGATTTGTATAGTGTTACTTTTATCAAGAATTAATTATATATTATATTAATTATTACATATATAGATACAATTAGTGGCGCAAGTAAGCCCACTAATAGTTTTTGCAAAATCTTAGTTATATCATATTTCAATAATGGTGTTAGGCCATCTATGCTACTCTACTAACATCTTCACACCATTATTGAAGTGTGAGTGAACGGTGATTTTGCTTAGTGGATTTAGGACCCTTGTTTTAACAATATGTCTAACTAAAAGAACTGTATATACCTTCTAAGTCACATTTAGTTGTTAAGATGCATTCAAGAAACTTACAATGATAAAAACATTTTATTTCCATAGAATTAATCATTTTTCCAAAATAAAATGTATTAAAGTTGCATAGTCATAGCAGCAGTTTAATTTTATGGAGTTACCTTTTGATGGCAATCAATAAGGTTCACAGTAGATGCTTATCAGACATTATCGCTAAACAATCAAAACAGCAGAAGGCCATGAAAACTAACAATCATCTTATGTGTGCCACTTTTCTTGCCTAAGTCAATTGTTTTTTTTAGATGTTATGAAAAGTTCTATAGAATAGTTGTATTGTTTGAGAATTGTGGTTGAGTGTGTATATTTGAAGATACACATCACTCCCATGCCATAAAAAAGCATGTTTATGCGGATGAATGAGAGTGGATTGACAACAGAAATATATGTGGGTGAGGTGGAAGGGTGTACGGCATATGGAAAGACATATGGTATTTGTTTAGATGAAACAATGGAAAATGGTGACATTAGAAATACCTATAACAACCGCAGAGTGTGTATGAATGTCAATGAAATGATATTGGTTTGTCAAGATCGAGACAGATCCGTGATCTATGCCTACCCCTTAACAGTGAAGCGGGCGTATGTGTATGTATGTATATCACTACCATCTCCGCACTGAGTAGAAATCTCAGATACCCTTTTTCCCAACCTTTATACCGCCCCATACGTAAATATGTATTGTGTTTTTTATATCCATACGTAATTATTCTGTTATACATCTAAAACATTATTCATTGGTTACAGATGGGACGTAGGCCGCCTCTGCACAGAAGGTCCAGTGAAAGAACTGAACGCTCGATGTCAACCCTGCATCATGGTAACCAGTTTAGCAGCATGGGCATCCGCGCAGGAGTCTCGCCCTTCACTCCGAGAAAGAGTCCGAGCAGCCGCAGGGTTTTCCTTAGGGGAAATAGCAGCATTAGTTGCAGGTGGAGCCCTACCTTTTGACCAAGCGCTCCGATTGGTGGAAGTCCGCCAAGCAGCCATGACCCACGCGGCAGAGACAAGACCAGGCGGCCTCCTCACAGTGTGGCTCGCTCCCGACGCCTCCATAGGGGAGGTGTTACACCGAGCGAGAAACGCGTCGGCTTTACAAGGAGTCAACGAACCTTTATGTGAGGTAGCCAACTATTTGTACCCCAATTGTAAGGTGTTAGCTGGTGATGAAAACGCGCTCAAATGGATTGAAAAGGAAGGGAGATCGGTAGGAGTTAAAAGAAGTGCAAGAGTGGCTGCGTCGGGAGCGTTCCATTCGCCAGCCATGAGAGATGCGGTGGAACCGTATGAGCGTGCCGTTCACCAGACGGTGGTTTCCAAGCCCAGAATCGCAGTGTGGTGTGCTGGTGAGGGGAAGGTGTATAAAGACGCTGCTCATGTGAGGAAAGGGCTGGTTCGACAGCTCCAGTCGCCAGTGAGATGGGAACAGACTATACACGCGCTGTATGGCAGGCCGAGAGGTAATAAGTACCCACTTACGGTGGCTCTTGGTCCAGCTAAAACTCTCAGTGCTACACTCAAACAAATTAATGCCAAAGCTTGGGATGATATGATACTTATAGATGTGTGATTGATAAATTGCTTGAATGCGTATATTGTGAATATTTTTAAGTAGGTAGGTAGTGAATATATATATAAGTTACATGTTGATATTGTTTGATTTTTACTTCGCAAATTCAATGTCCCGTCGCGCGTCGTCAATCACATTGTGAAAATGAGCTGAGAAAAGAAAAGTAGTTCTTCAATAAACACCAATTTTCATAACGATTATGATATACTCGTACATACATTACACCCATTGTCCTTGAGGAATAAATAGTCAGAGCTTCATATCCATAATTGCGGAGTAAATTGTAACTCAAGCTATTTTTCCCAAATTTTACATATTATTCACACAGCTACATGCAAAGACTATTGATCGCCACCTGGAACTATCTTTACAAATTTCTCTTGCTTCACTCAAACACATTAACCTTCTCATACATGCTCTTCTATTATTCACCCCGCGTACACCAGAAACACCCAAGTGACAGTTAGTGTTCTTGTCCCAATGAACAGGCGCTCAGTATTGCCAATACCCTATGCTTACTACACTCTGAGCTTATTCCGATGAATGAGCGGGTTTCTCATGATGTTTGCCCCTTACTATACAAACTCGTAGGAATTTGTCCTAACGTCATACAACTATTAAGCCTTTCAGTAGTCAGAGGTTCGTATACATCTGCAATGGCAGAGATACTAATTCTATGGGCACCTTGTACTTACTACTTGTAGATCAGGCATTACTTGATCATATCATATAATTTTTCCTCTTAGACACTGACTACCTTTTCAGGGAAGAGTTAATTTTTCGCAATCTAATGTCTTGAAACCACCTACTTCAATTATAGAAATGTTTGAAAATTTCTATCATTGTATTTATTAGCGATACAATGCACGTCTTTAGGGCGGAAATATCCTTTTGTTAGTCAGAAAAGCCGCCACAAGTCGAAGATACTCTGCAGACGTACGACTTCCTTATTTGCGGTTTAATGACCTAGCAATCTTATCATGCCGAAAACACGCATTTTACAGATATACAGTACTGTTGCTAGTACCTGTGCAATAAATTACAAGTCATGATAAGACGCCAAGTTCATAGTCCACATCAGGAAAATGACTAGGCTGAATGTTGTAACAGGTTACTGAGCTATGTACAATTGTAGTATGTACATTTCAATATTTTTACATTACTCAATGCTATAGTATACTATTATAATGTATTACAATTGCCTTATCGATATTGCCCCAATATGGCCTGTATCTAGGACATTATAATTTGTTCAAGTGGGTTGTGTTAATAAAAAACAGTTATTATTAAAATATAAGGATTTATTCGTTCGAGGTAACCGATTGCATCTATAGGTACATAACAAGTCAATATTATTGTATATTTTTATTCACTTATAGAAAATCTGTCAATGTCTCAAAAGGAGCTATAAAAGTGTTTCATAAATAAATACTGGCTTACGACTAAAACAAGATAAACGAATCTCATAAGACTATCTTAACGAATGACAGCTACACTTATATACAGTTGGGACGAGGGGAGGGGGTTAGACGTGGAGGGGGTTCCTGGTGAGCATGCCGCCCTCGTTGGCCAGCGCGTGGCCCAGCACGTCCATGGAGGCGCGGTGCTGCTTGTGGCGGGGGTCGCGCGCCTCCCGCAGCGACAGCGGCACGCGGCCCAGCGCCTCCTGCGCCCAGCCGCCCGCCAGCCGCAGCTCCTGCTCCGCACTGGGCAGGCTCTTCACGTTGGCGGCGCTCGCACGGGACAGCACCGTGGCGGTGGTGTAGAGGTCGATGGCGGCGGCCGCCAGCCGGTTGAGCACGCCCTGCTCCTCCACGATGCCCTTGCCGTGCGCCACCAGCGCCGCCTCCACCGCCTGCCCGAAGGCGTCCACCTGCGCCGCTAGCTCAGCAGCCTCCGCCTTGAGCGCGGGAGCCACCAGTGAGCCGATGTCGGCGCGTGGCGCCAGGCCCACGGCCCTCTGCGCGCGCTTGCCCGCCTCGCTGAAGATGAGCCCCAGGTTGGCGGTGGGGTTCTTGAAGGCGCGCTGCAGCTCCCTGAGCGCGGAGCCCGCGAACTGGATGCCGGTGAGGGCCACGAACAGCCGCAGGATGTCGTTGGTGCCCTCGAAGATGCGGAAGATGCGCAGGTCGCGCAGCACGCGCTCCAGGCCGGCGGACTTCATGAAGCCCGTGCCTCCTAGGATCTGGATGGCCTCGTCCACCACGGCCCAGGCGCTGTCGCTGGCGAACACCTTGGCGACGGCCGCCTCCAGGTGGTAGTCGGTGCAGCCGGCGTCCATGTTGCCCGACACCATGTAGGCGATGGACTCGGTGGCGTACTGCATCATGGCCATGCGCGCCAGCTTCTCGCGCACTCCGCCGAACTCGTGCAGCTTGCGGCCGAACTGCGTGCGCGTGGCCGCGTGCTGCGCCGCCTGCCGGATGGCGCTGCGCTGGGTGCCGGCGAGCGCGGCCGCCATGCCGAAGCGCCCGTTGTTGAGGATGTTCATGGCCACCTTGAAGCCGCCGCCGACGCCGCCCAGCACGTTCTCGATGGGCACCTTGACGTCCTCGAAGTACACCTCGGCGGTGTTGCTGCAGCGGATGCCCATCTTGTTCTCGGGGGGCCCGGAGCTGACGCCGCCGAAGCCGCGCTCCACCACGAAGGCGGTCACCTTGTCCACGGTCTTGCCGTCCTTCTGCACGGGCGTCTGCGCGAACACCGTGAAGATCTCTGCGAAGCCTCCGTTGCTGATCCAGATCTTGGAGCCGTTGAGGATGAAGTGCTTGCCGTCGGGCGAGAGCACGGCGCGCGTCTTGATGGAGCCGGCGTCGGAGCCGGACGAGGGCTCGGTGAGCGCGAAGGCGGCCAGCTCCCCGTTGGTGACGCGCGTCAGGTACTTCTCCTTCTGCTCCGGCGTGCCGAACAGCAGGATGCCCTTGAACCCGATGGACTGGTGCGCGCCCAGCGTGATGCCCACGCCCAGGTCGTGCGCACCCACGATCTCCACCAGCCGCGCGTACTGCGTGTTGTTCAGACCCAACCCGCCAAGGTCGGTCGGCACCTGCGCATATACAGAAAACATTCTAAGTCATTTCTAATGCATTGCAAATTTCTAACAGACTTACCAAAGTAAACTGTTAGTTTTATAAAACATATAATCTTAATTACATAAATCGTAAATAAGGAAACAAATCATATTTATTATATAATCAAATAATGAAATGGCTGTTCTAAAAGGTAGACCTTTGGAACTTTGTGTTTATGGATAATGATAATATTATAATGCTATAAAGATGTACAGTTGCCAAGTACTTGTTTGTTGAAGATTTCTAGGCTATTTATAGAGTATATAAGAATGTTTGATATGGTCACCTGCAGTCCAAATGCTCCGAGCTCCCACAAGCCCTTCATGGTCTCATCATTGATGCTGGCCTCCTGGTCATTCCTAGCTGGATCATTCACTTCCTGCAAGACATTAATAGGTTTACATACACACAAGTAAAATTTTCACATACTCAAGTCTCAATAGGGTGGACTTTTGGAGAAATACCTTACTTTGTATGAACTTAATCAATATTTTGCATAAGTTCATTCAAACTGAACTATCAACAAAGCGAGATTAAATCTAAAAAAAAATTTTGGAAATACATTATTAAAAAGATGACATTAACAAAATGTATGTCAACAATATTGAAATATAGTTTAGTTGGAATGAAAACTTGAAAACATGTTTTAAATAACAACAAAACAAATTATTTTAAAAATACACTCATTTCAGCTGACCTTTCAGTTCATTGAAAGGTTACAATCTAACAGAATGTTATTAAAAGGGTAACTAATATATATTTTATTAATAAACATACATATTTTCATATCCAGATAAACTGGGAATGCATTTAATTCAAGTTCTTGGTAATCCTGCTAATAATAATCCTAAGCACTGAATAATCAGATAACAAATCTTTTTAAAAGGCATGATTACTAAGGACGTTTTAACAAAGATTGTCATTTATTTATGTATCATTATTTTAAATTACAACATTAATTAGTTAATGTTATAAAAAATGTTATTCATCTATTTGTATATTTAAATTAGTACAAGAGTAATTAGTTGATGATAATTATTGATTATTATAATTTTTTTTATAGGAAAGCTACTGAGTATACAGACTATGTCTATGACCATATTAAAAGTAGTCTGTAGGGAAGCAATTATTTGTACAGTATTGTGTAGATTGCAAAAGAAAAATAATATAGGAAACTGAACATAGGATAAGAAAGTAACTCAGTAAACTTAGTGATAAGGATCAATTTTAATTTAACTAACTAATAAGTTTTATAGTTTAGAAACTATAGTTTAATAACTATTAATCTTGTTTGAGACACACTTAAATAACAGGAATGAATGAAATATATATAATAGCAGCTTCATACAGAATAAACCTACCACCTTATTGTTTGATAACACCAAGATATATTTATAAAAAAACAACTACCAAACAAAAAACTGTTTCTTGACTATTAGTCCCCACAGGTTAGTTAGAGGTTAGAATGTTTATATCCATTTATATACAAGATTGTATGTCCATACTCAATTGTTACTTTAAACTTTCTTACCTCAAAGAATTTCTCTACTGGGGGCACCAGCTCTGAGAGAACCTGTCTCTGGTCTTCAGACAAGGTGTCGGGGTAGGGAAACACCTGTGTGGGCTGCAGGGTGCCTCGGAACATGTTCATCACAAAGGAGTTGCTTTGGCGCACATCGGAGCTGGCTGAGCGTCTGGGGAATACATTAATAATGTTTTAACAATGTATGATTATAAATAATAGTACTGTAATGGCCTTAATGTTCAGTAAATTGTATTCTGCTACTTTTAGTCTTGAAAGGTGTAGGAAGTAGTTAATTGACTACGGTCAGTGTACTGAAAATGAATCAAGTATTGTAAGATTAACCTTAATCCTGATTGTTATGCCAAATTTTAGAGTATGGTTTTATTATGTATGTGATACCTACATATGTATATATGATTATTATAAACACTATTGCATAATAATTGTAATTAATTTCTATTTAAGAATACTATATAAAATGACACATATTATGGTAATAATAGTAAATGATAATTTATAAAATTTATAATTGTATAAACTATAAATATTTGCACTCATTTGACCTCTCCAATTATCAGAATTTGTACAATCCAGATCGCTTTCTTCATCAACTAGATTGTTTAGGACAGGATAATCGTGATGTAATTTTGTAGACAGGAAGAATGTGTGCATAAAGTGAAAATTGGGTCAGTGGGAAATGTCCTATTTGGTTTTCGAGGTTGCGTACAATGGTCAAGGTGGAGAGTCCAAAGTCTAAAAAGGGTATTTTGTTTACCTGTTTATACGCAAAGGCCCAGCCGAAACAACACCAGAAGCCCTTTGCTTCACGCACTGCAGAACCTTTGCACTCTTCATTTTGTAGAATTAAACTTATTTGATTGATTTAATACTTAATTTGGTAACTAGAAAAATCAGTGTATAAAACCACTGTTAAAGCTTATATTTATTTAATAAACTAAGAATTTGCGCGAAGTCTTGACACAATTATTATAAAAGCTTGTAAATAATTGTACAAAAAATATTTTCGATTATTTGATTGGGTTGGAAAAGGTACTTCAGCTACGGAATATGAAAACAAATACTCGGGCTGGCTAGAAGACTGATAGGGATCAAGGGAGGGTGGGAACTTGCGTCGTCGTCATAATAAATGACTGACACTGACTGACTGTATTCAAATATAAATATATTTTTATGGCTGTATTTGACTTGATATGTGTTTATGTACTTGCAACTATATAAATACTTATAAGATCAAAAGAAGAGAAAAAAGATCACAACAGTTCTTTTATTTTCGTCTTTGTATAAATAGTACTACTGTTTTGTTCTTTTTTCTGAATTATATGATCATAATAATTAAAGTTTAAAAGATGAATAAATTGCAGTTAGTTCATATCCTGACCCTGTCATCCGGGATGGAAAATAATTTAAACATTCTATAATGCAATCAGTTAATATCAGGAATATTTGTAGACCTTATATTGGTATTGGTTTGGGAAGACACTATTTTACAAATTGACAGCAGAAAAAAACAGTTGACTGACAGTCGCTGCTGCAGTAACATGGTTCAATTTAAGTTCGAATTTATTTTCCTTGTTAAATAATTTAAGTAATTTTATTCCAAGTGCCTAATGTTATCTATATTTTAAGTTCAAAATGGTGCAGTTTTATTCAATAGAAAACCGCTTTGAGTTTTTGATTACCGTGTCTGCATCAGTGTTATTTATAACCTATTATTTTCTGGAAGTAGTCAAGGTAAAGTTTTTAGTTCCATAACAAAATAATCGATGATATGCAGGGACAGTTTTTACTAACGTGACCTTGGCGAATTAGAAGTGTAGTAGAACTTTTAGTTGCGATTTTATTATCACGTCCTTTTGTAATTTTATAAATTCTACCATATGCATTTCTTTAGATAGTTTTAGTTTACTAACACTAGGGCAAAACACTACATAACCCTTTTATTTACCTGCTCAGTGATAACCCTTTAAATAAATTCTTTAGTGTATTACTAGTGTTGACAAATCATAGTTCAAGTGGTTCCTTCTTATTTTTATGATTGCATTGGGATTACTATAGACTAATCACTGCATCAGTCACATTAATCCCAAATAAAAAAAAAGTATTAAAAATTTAAATTCCAAAGCGTAGTAGAGATCCCGCCATATAAACTGGCAGTTGGGGGCGTCGCCACAGTCGCGTAATTCAGTGTTACCAGTAAACACGCCAAAACTAGCACTCACTGTGCCATACGGCTCGATACATTATAGGTTTCATTTGTAACGGTCTTTGGTTGCAGAGCTATAAACTCAAATAAAACAAATTAATATATCAAAGTCAAAATATGTTTATTTAAAATAGGCCCTATCACAAGCTCTCTTTGAATGTTATCTTATGATCTAAGTATAACAACAATAAAGATTATAATTTTTATAATTAACAAATATAAAGATTAACTTTTGACTTTGATATATTAATTTGTTTTATTTGAGTTTATAGCTCTGCAACCAAAGACCGTTACAATGAAACCTATAATGTATCGAGTCGTATGGCACAGTGAGTGCTACTTTTGGCGTGTTTACTGGCAACAGTGAATTATGCAACTGCGGCGACGCCTCCATCTGCCATAATATATTCAAAATTATAAATATCACAAGCTCTCTTTGAAAGTTATCTTATGATCTAAGTATAAATTAAAAAAACTATTTCAAACATGGCACTGAGCATTGTCTTTACATATTTTTTACCGAGGTTAGATCAGCGGAGACCCTAGCTTGGAGAAGAACTAACAAGAAACTCCGGAAATCAATTTATTATAATCACCCTTAACAAACATAAAAATTACAAAGAGTGGGCAAAAAACACAACGCTGGTAATACTAAATTTACCTTTCATACAAAATAACACGCAATTGCGGAAACGTCAAATTTAGTTCCAAGTTTGGCTACTGCCAGCTTATGTGGCGGGATCTCTAGTGTTTTGTTTTTTCTATAATATGATAGATTTCAGTATGTTTTAAAATGCCAACAAAAGTTAATATTATTTTCTGTTTATGGATGAATATGATTAATACCACCCATGTATAATAAACATCATCTCACTGCCACCTTTTTTCAATATCCAATTAAAAAAAATTTACACAATGTGTAGTGAGTTTCTTATCATTTGACCTAATTGCTATTTAAATTGACAACAATTATCTCAAGTGATCTATAGATACCATAGTAACTATCAAGATTAAATCAGATAAGCAGGTTTGCTAAAAGTTGACATTGCTATTTTACACATGTTGTAGTAATATGTAGTTAGATCTACTCATAGTTTAGTTTTACTATTATATCTTTCAATATTCAGCATTAAGAAAAATATATACATACATACACATCACGCCTGATTCCCTGTAGAGGGGTAGGCAGAGATCACGGATCCCAATTTGTCCCCATCCTGACAGACCACTTTCGCTTCATTGACATTCATACATCTCATACACTCAGCGGTTATAGGTGCTCCGAACATCACCTTATTTCAATATAAAAATATATCTTTATCAAGTTACTTACACCCTTATTTTATAGATGGATAATAAATAACTTGTACGTAATAGATTACATGCATAGTTCAAATTGGTATCATAACTTGTCCGTTAGTATTTAATATCCATTGATATCTTATATGTAATAAATATCTAAGAACATAAGATATAGATTAGATAGTTAAAAATATCAGTATGTGTAGTTTAAATACTATGTGACGGAAGTAATTGTTGGAATATATTTAAAAGCAACTTCAGTAATTTGTAGCTTTGTATCAGTGGGGTCAAATGTGAGGACAAATTCATTTTGTAACTCTTTGTATGCACCTATTGAATATTAAATGCATTGATTGTATAACTAACTAGCAGATATTTTACTTGAAACCACTGAATTTTGAGGTCATAGACAATCAAACTCCTTATTTGAGATTAATATAGAATTTTTAACTATTAAAACAGAATAAAATACATTCTTAGTTTAAAGGTTTTTGGAATTATGAGTTATACATACACAGTCAGATCTGTTAATCAGAACAAAGGTTCATCAGGTTAAGATTAAATTTAAAATATAAGCAAATGCAAGATATGATATCTTATTAAAGAGTTGGCACAATAAGCAAAAAAATGGTCAAAATTTGAAACTTGTGGCTTAGATTGGACTTTGATCAACATAATTCCTCACAAAGCTTTAATAAATTTCACTCACAAGATAAAGTAATGATGCTTATGTCATATATAAATAAATAATTTATGCCAGTCATAACTTGATTGCCATACCTTGTCTATGAGGAAACATCATTGGTTGTTTTTCCTTATTACTCATGTATGAGTAATAGCAGGATACTGAAAGAATGGATCATTACTAAGTCCTATTCATCAAATTGTCGTATAATTATTCTCCAGTTAAGTTAAGCATATAAATAGCAATAACAAAAACTAAAATAGTTATTAAGATTGGTGTTCCTAATAAGAGTGATGTGTTTCACAGAAGCCGCGCGTGATATGTAAGAACAAGTTGGTGCAGCAGCTGTTGCGCGAAGTGGAGGCGGCGCACGGGCGCTACTGGGCCACGCCCTGGTGCCTGGGCGGGGTGGCGCAGACGCTGCTGGCGCCCCTGCTGAGGCGCATCGTGCCGCCCGTGTGCCGCGCGCCTCGGAGGCAGCTCCTGCGCATGCCCGACGGGGGGCAGATAGCGCTCGACTGGCTCGTGGAGGCGCCCTCGCCCGACGCGCCCAGAGTGCTCGTGGTGCCGGGGCTCACGGGCGCCTCCCACGCCGACTACTGTCACAGCGTGGCCCGCGCCGCTAAGCGCCTGGGCGCCGGATGCGCGGCACTCACGCAGCGAGGGCTAGGGGGCCTGGAGCTCACTTCTCCGAGGCTCTACTGCGCCCTCAGCCACGACGACCTGGAGGCGGCCGCCAGAGCCATCAAGGCTGAAGCGCCAACCGCCCCGCTGCTGGCGGTGGGCGTCTCATTGGGCGGACTCATCCTGGGCCAGTACCTGTGGCGTCACGGAGAGAACGCTCTGTTTGCGGCCGCAACGATCGTCTCGTCGCCGCTGGACGTGATCAAGGGCACGGAGTGCATCGAGCGCTGGCCGTTGCGCGTCACCCTGTCCTACTACATGGCGCGCAGCCTGCAGGGGGTGCTGGCGAGGCACGAGACTCTGGCGGGCGACGGTGACGGCGCTTGGCGGCGCACTCGTTCCATCCGAGAGTTCGACGCGGCCTTCACAGTGCCCCACTTCGGTCTCGGCTCCGTGGAGGAGTACTACGCGCAGGCGTCGCTGCACGACAAGCTGTCGGGCATACGCGTGCCGCTGGTGTGCGTGCAGGCGGCCGACGACCCCTTCCAGCCGGAGGAGGTGCTGCCGGCGCAGGCGCTGGCGCCGCACCTGCCCGTGGCGCTGGTGGTGGTGCCGCGCGGCGGGCACATCGGCTTCCTCGAGGGGCTGTGGCCTCCGCGCCACGACTACCTGGAGCGCTTCACGCACCAGTACTTCGCGGCCGTGCTGCGGCAGCGCGACCCGTGCGCCCCCGCCTAGCGCACCGCACCGCACCTCTCTCTTTGATTCCGCGTACGCTTACGCCGCCGCCTTTTACTAATACACCGTTCGATGATAAGCTTTAACTAAATCTGGACGATGTCAATGGAATTGAATTTACTATATTTACACCGTAACTGTTGGCGCCATGCCTCGCATTTAGTCGTGTATGTTGAGCCTAGTTGTATCAAACAAAGTGCACTTATTAGTTGGCTATGATGTCTACTGTAGTAGTTGATTGTGATATTCGCTGTAGGAGCAGAGCCTTCGGCCAGCAGCAGGGAAACAGACAAATAATTATATTCAATGTTATATTATTAACATATCATATTTACATTGTTTTACAATTGATTAATTTATTAATAGCTTAATAAACTGAATACACATTGTGTTCAAAGTTTACTTATTGTGTTTCATTTTATTCTAAGAAATACGTGATACAAATTTTATTCAATACATACAACTTGACTAACAATCGTATTTAAATGTATCTAACCGGCAATCGTGTATTAGACACACATATTGTGTGGAATGTAAAATGGAGCATAGTGTTAATGGTAGCTATACTAACGTCAATCTACGTCCAGATCTAATATACAAGTAAATGTATAAATTAACAACTAACATTATTGATCAACTGTGCAAACATGGAGAACTAATCCTAAAAAGTTCACTTTGCAAAACAATATATATATCTATTTATTTCTAGATATTATATAGAGATCCCGCCACATAAGGTGGCAGTTGGAGGCGTCGCCACAGTCGCGTAATTCAGTGTTACCAGTAAACACGCCAAAACTAGCACTCACTGTGCCATACGGCTCGATACATTATAGGTTTCATTTGTAACGGTCTTTGGTTGCAGAGCTATAAACTCAAATAAAACAAATTAATATATCAAAGTCAAAATATGTTTATTAAACTATTTCAAACATGATTAATAATTAACGGGACTTATCCTTCTTATTATATATTACATATATTATGTGTTCCTTCACTCTGTCCGCAATAGACCGTTTAGTGTGTTCGACGTAGGATTTCCCACAGCTGCAATCAATCTTATACACACCCTTATATCTTATATCATGAGTATAAATCGCGAATCTCTTAAAACTATTATTTCAAACATGGCACTGAGCATTGTCTTTACATATTTTTTACCGAGGTTAGATCAGCGGAGACCCTAGCTTGGAGAAGAACTAACAAGAAACTCCGGAAATCAATTTATTATAATCACCCTTAACAAACATAAAAATTACAAAGAGTGGGCAAAAAACACAACGCTGGTAATACTAAATTTACCTTTCATACAAAATAACACGCAATGGCGGTAACGTCAAATTTAGTTCCAAGTTTGGCTACTGCCACCTTATGTGGCGGGATCTCTATGTATGTATCTGCAAATAATAAAGCACGACTATTGAACATTCAATTTGACATGTTTAGATCTTAACTCATTCGGAGCCAACGACACGCCTCGCGTGTCCATGAAAATTCTACTCGCCACGCCGCGAAGTTTTCGATTATATCTCGGAAAGTACATGAAAAAATTTAATAAGAATTTGTGTACATGGTATTTACCACACGAATAACCATATATTCACGTGGTTTCTACTTTGAAAGAAGTTATGTTTATACTAAAAACGAACCCCTTGTGGGATGCCAAGAACACGCGACGCGTGTCCACTTTGAGTATGCAACCAGAGGTTCTAAAAGTTTGTTTAACTTTCCATCAAACTCACTACGTTAGCTTGTTTATTATAATATTAATACTTACACAATAATATGTTTCTGAGTGATTTTAGTCGATAGATGAGTAAATAATTTATATTCTATACAAACAAAAAAAATATTATAAGTTTAATAATATATAAGTAAGTTTGAGAATCACATCATATTTAATTTACCTATTTACCTAAATATCCATATTCCGCCATAATTCCTGGTTTAAAATCACTATACTGTTGCCACAACCTTATCTCTTTCGTTGCACAAACAGAACTAAGGAAATAAACTACCACAATGTATTATTAACGTATTTAGAAACATTTAACTTGCCGCAGAGCCAGTGGACACGCGTGGCGTGTCCATTTTTTCTTAGTCGCAGAGCCGCGGACACGCCTCGCGTGTTCATGACCGTTTGTATGGCGGCTCCGCTAGTAAGACGCTGAAAAATGGCGCGGCGTCGAATGAGTTAAATTTTTTTTCTCCTGATTATGAAACTGAAATGGTAGGAGCTGTAGTTATTCACTCATTACTTTTTATCCATTTCGTTATTTTACCCAATATTTGAACACATTGTATAATAACGTCTCTTAATGTAATAGGTGAGTGTATTAACCAATAGATCAGCTGAATACTTCTTAAAAAGGTTTTCACTAAAACTTTCAAAAGTATATTAAGCTCATCTACACAGTTATCCTAGACATGCATTATAATTTTTTTCCCATAAGTGAGCTTTTGATAAACTTACATCAGTGCTCAACATTGCGTCATTATTTACTTTCAATATACGTATGAGACCCTAGAGAAATAAGTTAAACTAATACATTATTAAGTGAACTGTGCAAGTATGTAAACTTGTGATACTACTTGGAACAAACTCTATTAACATTGTATGAACAAGGACTATATTATAAATCTAAACAATAACAGGACATCTTATCTTAAATTTCAGCAATTATAACTCGACTATAAATCTGACAGCGACAGTCCTAACGCTCGACTTAACAACGCCATAGTCTGGTCCGCAGCGGCCCTCCTTTCATCACCACCTACCCCTCTTAAAGCCGCAAGAGCCTCAAACGCATCAGCCATCAAGTCCATATCCCCTGAATCATCGTAATCATCTGTCACCGGCTGCTGAACCTTTTTATCCATTCTTTTCAAACCTGGCCAATGATACGCATACAATGCATCTCTCACTCTTCGTATACCCCAACCGTCTTCATCCTCTTCACAATCCTCAGCATTCAACGGTACAGCTTCGTATCTTAGTTCTGCTGCAGTGAATAGGATGGAGTCTTCAAGGTGACCAGCACATGTTGCTAGTAGCACTGGCTCTTCAATACCAGATTCAGACCATGCTGTGGAAGCAGTGGCTGCTCGCTTCTCTAATACGTCACCATTTTTGCACTGGAACATGAACACAAAACATATTTAGATAACAGCTAGGTTAAAATGGAGTTTTTAGGGTCTTTGTCTTTCAATCTGTCACCTCAGAAAGCCATCAAATGCCAATATGTAAGTAAAGTGTGACTAAAATAGATATTATGTTATAGATGGCCTGTCTACCTTTATTTATTTTGTATACCCTTTATAATAGTTACATCTATAGTAGAATCTATATAAATAACACACATAACATGACCTGACTTCTTCAGAAGTGTTGGCAGGTGTGAAGCTTATGCTAATGTTTTCAAGAGCTTGCAGGTTGTCAGATGTTAAGGTGTCCATCTCCACAATTATGCAGGTTAATTCAATGGCCACCTATAAACCTATGTATGGACTAGATATTCACTTAATGTGACAGGTGGTAAGCCAGTCCACTTTCAAGCAATGCTTATTGCTTGTTTGGGGAATTAAAACCTTCATGTCTATTGGTTCATGCCTAGGGGTTTGAACCTTGTACTCACTAAAAGTATGCAACAGAATTGTATCAAGCTTCATTTCTAGTATACATTACAGATTGCTTCTTTACTAAACAATCTTTAAAAGATATGAGAGGAGTGAAACTAAAGATACTACAGAAAAGACTGTAGTAATTGAACACTACAAAAAAGATATCTTGAGATATCTAGTATGAACCAAGAACAATATAATAGAGTCAATCTAGTCAATCATAGTTTATTGCCTGGGACAGCCTATTGTAATAACTGATACTTACTTCTTCCGCTGTGAGGCAAATTAGATGCGCGTGAGCTCGATTCCATAACTCTTTATCCAAATCTTTGCCATCTACTTGTGGTACAAGTAAAGCTTCAGCAGTGTAATATTTATTGGTGATCTTCCACAAAACGCCTTTAGATATATCATCATGTTCAGACTCTGTTATATCTGAAAAAGATTAATAAAAAACGGATAAATATTAGTATATTCTATTATATTCAAGTGTGTTAAACATAAAATTAATTTCAGCGATAAAATTTTGATTTAACAACATTAGTGCTTTACCTCTTATCATTTGTTCAGCAGTTGATATTTCAGCTGCACTGACCACAATTACAGCAACATCTTCCTTAGTAGTCATAATTTATTATTAATAAGAGCTAATCCTAAATAATAGAGATTTAAAATTTATTCAACAATCCACGACGACTTACTATTCAAATCAAAACAATCTACGTAAATGTAAGAATACTATTCAATTAATTGAAATAATTCAGTTGCAATCATTTTAACAATATAAAGTTTTTCTCGAGTCAAGGTTTGTTTTCAATAATATGTGTACATGAAGATATTAAATAATTAAATTCAAATATATCTCCTGATTGTTCTAAGCTAGTCTGGGACGTAAAATGAATGATAACTAGCTGCCTTTCTTCCCAGAATGTCGTAGGAGGCAACTAAGGGACTAGGGGTAAATGAATGAAATGAAAATCTTTTTATATCTCCAAGGTTCTGAACCACCCTGAAAGGGTTTATAGGACGCTAACTTATGTATGTATTTCCCGATTCGATGAGATAATTGTTCAAAACTCCAAGAGACCAATGCGTGCTCGTCAGAAACTGGAAACTTACTACATACCACGATCATATAATGTAACCTTTATTCTAATGGAAACCAAACCAAATGTCAGTCAATTTCGGATATTATTACCAATTTTGCAAGATAGAAGATTCTATCTTGCAAGTTCTTCAACAGTGCAAAAATATATTTTGTGGATAAACCTGGTACTGAAGTCCCTGTTGTAGTGCGTTGCAAATTATAAAAACCAATAAAAGTTTTATGTATGTGACCTAGGTGTGTTAAATATGACAGTGTTATTATTTTTAGCTTAGTTAAAATATCTCAAAATCGAAATCAGGTAAACTTCGTACTATACTTTATTTGATTCTATATTTCTGGAGATTATTTTAAAAACAATTTATTTACTTTGGATTTATAATGTTTTCAGACTTGCTGTTAATTTAAGTAATCATGGATTCTTGGAGTACAGAGGATGATGCTATAATTGCAACGAATAATGATGCGACGGAATGTAAACGCTGCGCCGTGGAATTGGGTTACTGGAAAGATGAATACATACACTATTTTGCTAAGCATACAGACAGAAAAGCACCTGAAATCAATCGTGGATATTATGCTCGTGTCAGAGCTATGGAAATATTTATACATCAGTTTTTAGAGGTGACTAAGACATTTGTTTGTTCAATTAGAGTTTCAGTTATACAATTCATGCACGATATCAAGCAAACTACTACTCAATCTGCTTGTATTTATAATTTAATTATGTCTCTAAATCTCCTTTCTGATTGCCTATTTTGAGATCCTCAAGCCTAGTTTTTTTTAAATTCTCTTAATACCAACTTATTTATTGAATCTTGTTTGTACTCTGAGATGTACATTGAATATTTTATATTAATTATAATATTAACTAGAGTTTAAGGCTACCTATTTTCTAATGTTACATCTTATATTTTGTTCTTAGTAAATTTTTTTTTATAGTATTATTATTTATTTACTTGATCCCTAATCAAGGCCATTATCATTATGTATGTGTGAAGTGTCATTAAAATGAATGTTAAAAATCAATATTTGCAGAGATGCGGCAGTCGCAGTCAGATTATAAATCTGGGCTGTGGATTTGATACATTGTACTGGCGGTTGAGGGACACTACTCGAGCTGTTGCCAACTTTGTGGAGCTCGACTTTCCTGAGGTCACTGCCAAGAAATGTATGATCATTAAGAAAAACAAGGCCCTTTTAGAGAAGATTACCAGTGAAGGTAATCCTAATAAGAATTATTTGATTCCTTATTATTGATTAAACTCTATAGAATGACAAGGATTTGCAACTCAGTATAGGTTGGTTCCTTATCAATGGTGGAGCAGTCTCTAGCTGGAGTATTTTACCATGCCATGACAATATGGTACTGGTACTTCTCAATATGAATAATGGTCTGTGTTGATTGCAGATGGGGAGGTGGTGATGCGCAGTGGTGACTTGCATTCAGGTGGCTATCACTTGGCTAGTTGTGACTTGCGATGTGAGTCAGAGGTGCGACGCAAATTGGCTGCCTGTGGGGCCCTTGGGGACGAGGGTTCCAGTCCACCACCAACACTCATCATAGCGGAATGCGTGCTGGTGTACCTGCGGCCGGAGCCAGCGCTGAAGCTCTTGTCCATGCTTGCACAGGTGTACCCCACCTCCATGATGTTGGTGTACGAGCAGTGCAACTTGGACGATCGCTTTGGTGCCGTAATGATCCGCAACCTGGCGGCGCGCGGCTGCGGCCTGGCAGGGGCGGAGGGCGTGTGCAGCCATGGGCCGCAGGAAGGTGCCTCGCGGCTGAGGGAGGCCGGCTGGCGGTGGGCGCGCGGCTGGTCCATGGACCAACTGTGGCGCGCCCTGCCCTCGGACGAGAGGACGCGCGCCGACTCCCTCGAGCCCCGGGACGAGAGCGAGCTGCTCGAGCAACTGCAGAGCCACTACGCGCTCTGCGTGGCCGCCTCCGGGGACCTCCTGGCAGATTTGGACCTGGACAACGCTCCCCTCGCGGCGCTCTGCACGCTGGGCGTCGCTTAAGGAGGCGCAGAACGCGATCGAATCGAAACAAGTGATACAGGTGTCAATATAATTTAATCTTAATTTATGAATCGGGGAGGTCGACGCTGGGCAGCGCGGGCGGCGGCGGCGGCAGGGCGGCCCGCAGCGCCTTGCGAATGGCGCGCCTCGCTGAGTCGCTCTCGCAGAAGACGTGCGTGGCGTGCCTCTCGAGGTGCAGCAGCACGTCCCTGCGCGGCACGTGC
The DNA here is from genome assembly GCA_030578115.1 of Leucoptera coffeella. Classification (NCBI taxonomy): domain Eukaryota; kingdom Metazoa; phylum Arthropoda; class Insecta; order Lepidoptera; family Lyonetiidae; genus Leucoptera; species Leucoptera coffeella. Next base: position 266,035 of record JAMBLF010000480.1, read on the forward strand.
ACGATGGCGCCGTCCAGGCGGGCGCCCCCGAGGCCCGCGTTGGCCAGCGAGCGCACCAGCTCCGCGGGCCGAGGCGCCGCCCACTCGGGCCAGGGCTGCGCCGGCGTCAGCGGCTGCGGCGGGGGGCCCAGCTTGAGCTTGTTGTCGCCGCGGCTCAGCGAGAGGGCGAGTGGCGCCAGCGGCCGCAGCAGGGGCGCCAGCGACGCGTCCAGCTCTGCGCGCGCCACCGCCACCCCGGAGGGCACCTGCGCCGCGCAGCCGCGCTTGAGCACCACCACGTTGCAGCCCTCGGCGCTCACCAGCGACCGCCCCACGCCTGCCGCAAACACATCACACGGTGGTCAATATTAACGTACGGATGCTATATAGGAAATAAATATCGTTGTTGCAATAATAAACACTGCATTTTTTTATTAACTTCCTTCGCAACGCAGAGCCACATCTTTTTCATGAAAGGTGGTCTTTCATTTAAGGTCTCATGTGTGGGTGCGAAAATCATTGCGATTTAAGGTAGTATTTCACAACCAAGGATTTCCAAATACTTTTTATTACATCAGTTTCAAATATTATAGACTTTTTTTTCCAATTATTAACTCATAGTACCTAGTTGGGAAAAGATAGCAGGTTAATTATATTTTATTCAAAGTGACCTAGTAAATATAGTGTAACCGGGTTTCTATCCACACCAAAAGAATTTATAGGACGTGAAATGTACATGCATGTATATGAACTATATAATATAGTAAATACTACGAATATTTAAAGTATAGACTTGAGTGAACAGCGGCTGGCACTGACCTGTGGCGGCGTTGTTGTTGGGAGGCGCATACTGCTCGGGCAGCGCGAGCGTCCGCGGGCGCAGCTCCCTCACGAGCTTGTTGGCCTGCAGGAAGTTGAGCGAGGTGTCGATGGGGCAGTGGAAGGCCTTGATGGAGAGCGGCTGGAAGGGCGCCAGAGCCTCCGCGTGCGGGAAGTCGGGCTCCGTGAAGATGACGGCGTGCGCCGCACTGCCGCCCCACAGCTGCAGCAGGTGCACGGCGGGGCCGCAGCGCAGCGACGGGTGCCCGCAGAACACCACGCACGGCTGCCGGAACTCGGCCGCGAACGAGTCCGCGTGCAGGGAGCGCGCGTGTCGCAGCCGCCCGGCGCGAACCAGGGCAGCGTGCGGGAACGGCTCCTCGGGCAGGTAGACGCGCGCCTGCTTGCCCTGCGACACCCACTCGGCCAGGATGTTGCTGTAGGCGAGCGACGCGTCCGCCGCCGGAGAGACCACGTAGAGCGGCACCTGCGCCAGCCCCGACGCCTCCAGGTGCGAGGAGAGGCACTCCAGCAGGTCGTACAGCACTCCCGACGGGTACACGGGCAGCAGCACGCAGCCGCCGCCGCGCAGCGTGAGCGCCGCGTGCACGCACAGGTCGCCCAGCATGTTGTCCGGATTGTGCGCTGGCGTCTGCGTCAGAGCGGCTAACAACAGCACGTCGGCGTCGCGTAGTGCTGCCTGGTTCACGGGTCGTGGATGTGTGGTGAGCGTGCTGGAGCCGCTCACGTAGGCTATCTTGTGGTGCGGGGAGCGCAGCACCCAGTTGGCCGAGCCCAGGCAGAAGCCGGAGCTGACGGCGGTGGCGGTGAGGGCGCCGTAGATGTCGACGCGCTCCTCGTAGCCCACCACGCGCACTCGGCCCAGGGACCTGGCTAGGGTGGCGCGCGAGTAGAGCCTCCGCCAGGAGCGGGGGCGCTGCGCGTGCGCCAGTGGAGGTGGCAGCAGGTGCAGCAGCTCCTTCCAGCGGCGCGGGGGCGAGGAGTGAGCGGGGGCGCCCTCCAGCCACTCGGCCAGCTCCTCCAGGTAGAAGCGGCCGATCTGCAGCGTGGGCTCCGTGGCGTACACCTGCCCCTTGAAGCCCGTGCCCTCCGTGATGAAGGGCAGCGCCATCATGCACGTGTAGTTGGAGATCAGGATCACGTCCAGCTGGGAGAAGTCAACCACTTTGTCCAGAGGGGGGCAGAACTCGGGAATGCCGTCCACAAACACACGGCCGCAGCATTCCTTTAGTTCCTGCAGATTATACGAAAAAAAACTATATTTTATTGAGATTGTTAACTATAAAACATACACCCCAGAACTTGTGTATACACATTCCCTTTTTTATTGTGGTGGGGTAGACAGAGTTAGCTTGAGTGTTCATCTTCAAAATTTTGGAGGCATGTTAGGTGTGATCCAGTCAAGTATTAGGTAGTGAACTGTATCGCCATACATAGGCACTGGCTATTACTTATACCAAGGTACAGATACAAGAATAATATCAGAATGAGATAAGTATATCCCCAAGGGAAAAGCAGGTTTCTTCACTATGTATTCCCTTACCATTAGCTACTGTAAATTATGTACATATTATAAATATCAATCCTTAGTAAATGCCAGTTCTGGGATTCAAACCTACAACCTCTAATAAGAAGTCAGAGGTGTTATCCACTAAGCTACACTTACTATGCACATGCTCCATCAATATATGTTATGTACCGTTTTTTTTTGTAATACAATAAAAAGAATACAAATCTAACTTACTTTATAGGGTACATACAATAGCTATTTGTAGAATCTTTTCTTATCTGGTATTAGAAAAATTGTATGATCCATTATTGAGCATGTCATTGTACAGGGTAAACAGGCTCGTTAGAAAATTTACATAGTGTGATTCTTTAACTATTAAACATCAGTCACACTAAATATAGCCTTTACATGTACCTGAGTGTCTGGAAACATGATATGTATACATTGCAATGAAGAAATGCTATTTACATTGAATTTTTGGGCTCATTGCATTTTCAGCATTTCTTCAACATTTGGATATAAAGCACATGGGTTGAATCAATGCTTAGAGCCAACAGTTTTGTTCCATGAGACATGTCCAGTACCAAACTAGATATAAGAACATTTTCATTTAATGATTCTCACAATGAGTATGTCAGCTTATTATAGGACTTGCTAAACCGTTGATTAAAAGAACTTTACTAATAAATGAGGTTACAACCTATCCCTAGTACTTCAAATGAATGCCAACACGTCCCAATAGTTGAAATTGACTGCAGTAATATTGAAAAATTCAATATGGGCAACATGTGGTTATACAATAAATAATCATTCTTACCCCATCTAGCAATGGGTCATTCAAATGTGGCGGCATATAATGTGGGAGTGAGGATAGGCGCGCACTGGGCACTGGAGGCAAAGGCAGGAAGGACAGCACGGACTGTGCTGCCAGTCCACAGTCCAACATAAGTTGGACACCACGGAATGACACCACAAAACATGGCTTTGCTGCATCACTACTTAACCAATACTGAAAAAGAATAAAAAAAATAATGGAATAATATTCATAATTTAATTTCTGCAATAGATGTAGTTGTTCATGTATGTAAGTTCTAATAAATGCAGTATTAAATTGTCAGCTTAAATAACCTATAACCAGTATATTGCCTATTTCAGAGACACATTTTATTGTAAACACTGAATATGTAAGGAGATCCGTGAAGCGAATGTGGTTTGCCAGGATCGGGATAAAAGGGATACACATATTTGCCTAGCCTGCAGTAGGGAAACCTCTGTGTGTGTTTAGTAACTATATCGACCGCAGCTATTAACAATGTTGCATCTGCAAAATGGCTACTTTACAGGACGGCCGTTTAAAGTTTGGAATGTGTATAAAATGAACAAAAGTCAATGTATCTTAACCAAATTTGGTAAAGTATATTTATTTTAATAACTGTACGTGGTGTTGTATGTATTTCAAAAAAATAATAACTACAAATGTGTTAAAATGCACATACAACATTCTTAGCTGCTACCTATGATATAGATTTTGTTGGATGTGGCACATCCATCTTTAATACCGAAACTTTAACTTCTCGTTTTGGTCGGATGTGGCACATGCTTCAATATTATCGGAACTTCTACTTCTGGATTTGGTCGCATGTGGCACAACCCACAATATTACGCGGAATGTGATGGCAATTATTTGTTGGATGTGCCACATACTTCATTGTTGTCGGAAAAAAATGGTCGTCGGGCAAAATAAAGGTAATCAGATATCTTTATAAATCTATCGTGATATGACCCGGTCTCACATAATTAACAAAATTTATTATAATGGCCCAACAACAAGGTGCGATATGGCAGATCCCCCGCGCGCGCACGCATCTGTACCCCTCCTACGCCCCGTTAATAAAATCGTAAGATATTCTGCAACATTATTACCCGTGCAGAATGAGCAGATCCAGCTTTGTTAACCTCAAAAAACAGAAACTGTTAACTTTAGGTAAATAATATTTTGTGGGGTTGTAGATAATGTAATTTTAAGGCCTTTGATGCAATAAACCGAAATTCGGAAAAATGTAGATCCCACTTTGTTAATAGCTGTGGTCGATATGTATGTTTCCTGAAGACTTAGTCTACATAGTAAAATAGCAAGAAAGAAATCATAATAAGTTCTTTTTTTTAAATCACATTAATTCAACTTAGGTTATTGAAATAAATTTGCAGTACTTACCACTTTCATGGTGATAACTTAAACACTACTTATCCATATAATTCATCAATCTAAATCGAAGTTGCGTTAAATTAGTAATATCTTTAGTGGTAATGTTGTTGAAAAATAATCATATTTTTATAAACCTTGTTTACAAATAAAAATCACGACAATCTTCTTGGAATCATTAATGACGCTTTGTCAATTAGTTATTATTTTAAAATAGAAATGATAGAGGTGAAACGTTTAGGTTTGTAAACAATTAAAATTAAATGAAATCAAACATAATCAGCTGCATTTTGTTCGCATTGTCGTATGCCGGCAATTTTTTTCTATATCGAACTGTCAATGTGCTGTCAAAATAGACGACAAACTTTATTTTTTTTAAAACATTTTGCTAGCGGGGATGTAAAAAGAACGCTAACTAGTTGCCGTTTTTCACAGCACGTCGTAGGCAGCGACGAAGGAACCTTTTGGGAAATG